>RJWK010036360.1:0-21770 GCA_004363435.1 Platanista minor | reverse complement strand
GTAGTGATGGTCCCAGATCTTTACCACCTAATCTCTCTAGAGTGGGCTTCCTTTGCTGTAAGAGGAACAGGATTGACCTAAATGACCTCAAGCTACCTTTCAGCTCCAGAAGTTCATGGCTCTTGAAAACAGCTGCTGGGAGAATCACATAAGAGGCTAGATGTGAAACCACTTAAAACATTTACCGAAATAGGGGAGAACCTTCAAGATGGCAGAGGAGTAAGATGCGGAGATCACCTTCCTCCCCACAAATACATCAAAAATACATCTAAATGTGGAACAACTCCTACAGAACACCTACTGAATGCTGGCAGAAGACCTCAGACTTCCCAAAAGGCAAGAAACTCCCCACGTACCTGGCCGTGTGGCTGACAGGGTCTTGGTGCTCCGTCCAGGTATCAGGTCTGAGCCTCTTAGGTGGGAGAGCTGAGTTCAGGACATTGGTCCACCAGAGACCTCCTGGCCTCGAGTAATATCAAACAGGGAAAGCCCTCCCAGAGATCTCCATCTCAATGCTAAGACCCAGCTCCACTGAACAACCAGCAAGCTCCAGTGCTGGACACCCCATACCAAACAACTAGCAAGACGGGAACACAAACCCATCTCTTAGCAGAGAGGCTGCCTAAAATCATACTAAGTTCACAGAGACCCCAAAACACACCACCGGACGTGGTCCTGCCCACCAGAAAAACAATATCCAGCCTCAACCACCAGAACACAGGCACCAGCCCCCTCCACCAGGAAGCCTGAACAACCCACTGAACCAACCTTACCCACTGGGGGCAGATGCCAAAAACAAGGGGAACTACGAACCTGCAGCCTGCAAAACGGAGACCCCAAATGCAGTAAGTTAAGCAAAATGAAAAAGCAGACAAATACACAGCAGGTGAAGGAGCAAGGTAAAAACCGACCAGACCAAACAAAAGAAGAGGAAATAGGAAGTCTACCTGAAAAAGAATTCAGAGTAATGATAGCAAAGATGAAACAAAATCTTGGTAATAGTATGGAGAAAATACAAGAAACGTTTAGCAGGGACCTAGAAGAAATAAAGAGCAAATAAACAATGATGACCAACACAATAAATGAAATTAAAAATTCTCTAGAAGGAATCAATAGCAGAATAACTGAGGCAGAAGAACAGATAAGTGATTTGGAAGATAAAATAGTGAAAATAACTACCACAGAGGAGAATAAAGAAAAAGAATGAAAACAATTGAGGACAATCTCACAGACCTCTGGGACAACATTAAATGCACCAACATTCGAATTATAGGGGTCCCAGAAGAAGAAGAGAAAAAGAGAGGGACTGAGAAAATATTAGAAAACATTACAGTTGAAAACTTTCCTAATATGGGAAAGGAAATAGTAAATCAAGGAAGCGCAGAGAGTCCCATACAGGATAAATCCAAGGAGAAACATGCCAAGACACATGTTAATCAACTATCAAAAATTAAATACAAAGAAGAAACATTAAAAGCAGCAAAGGAAAAGCAACAAATAACACACAAGGGAATCCCCATAAGGTTAACAGCTGATCTTTCAGCAGAAACTCTGCAAGCCAGAAGGGAGTAGCAGGACATATGTAAAGTGATGAAAGGGAAAAACCTACAACCAAGATTACTCTACCCAGCAAGGATCTCATTCAGATTCGATGGAGAAATTAAAACCTTTACAGACAAGCAAAAGCTAAGAAAATTCAAAACCACCAAACCAGCTTTACAACAAATGCTAAAGGAACTTCTCTAGGCAGGAAACACAACAGAAGGAAAAGACCTACAATCACAATCCCAAAACAAATTAAAAAAATGGTAATAGGTACACACATATCAATAATTACCTTAAATGTAAATGGATTAAATGCTCCCACCAAAAGACATAGACTGGCTGAATGGATACAAAAACAATACCCATATATATGCTGTCTACAAGAGACCCACTTCAGACCTAGGGACACATACAGACTGAAAGTGAAGGGATGGAAAAAGATATTCCATGCAAATGGAAATCAAAAGAAAGCTGGAGTAGCAATACTCATGTCAGATAAAATAGACTTTAAAATAAAGAATGTTACAAAAGACAAGGAAGGACACTACATAATGATCAATGGATCAATCCAAGAAGAAGATGTTACAATTGTAAATATTTATGCACCCAACATAGGAGCACCTCAATACATAAGGAAAATGCTAACAGCCATAAAAGGGAAATCGACAGTAACACAATCATAGTAGGGGACTTTAACACTCCACTTTCACCAATGGTCAGATTATCAAATATGAAAATAAATACGGAAACAAAAGCTTTAAATTATAAATTAAACAAGATGGACTTAATTAATATTTATAGGACATTCCATCCCAAAACAACAGAACACACTTTCTTCTCAAGTGCTCATGGAACATTCTCCAGGATAGATCATATCTTGGGTCACAAATCTAGCCTTGGTACATTTAAGAAAATTAAAATTGTATCAAGTATCTTTTATGACCACAATGCTATGAGACTAGATATCAATTACAGGAAAAAATCTATAGAAAACTACAAAAACATAGAGGCTAAACAATACACTACTAAATAGCCAAGAGATCACTGAAGAAATCAAAGAGGAAATCAAAAAATACCTAGAAAAAATTGACAATGAAAACACGATGAACCAAAGCCTATGGGATGCAGCAAAAGCTGTTCTAAGAGGGAAGTTTATAGCAATACAATTCTATCTGAAGAAACAAGAAACATCTCAAATAAACAAACTAACCTTACACCTAAAGCAATTAGAGAAGGAAGAACAAAAAACCCCAAAGTTAGCAGAATAAAAGAAATCATAAAGATCAGATCAGAAATAAATGAAAAAGAAATGAGGAAACAACAGCAAAGATCAATAAAACTAAAAGCTGATTCTTTGAGAAGATAAATAAAATTGATAAACCATTAGCCAGACTCATCAAGAAAAAAAGGGAGAAGACTCAAATCAACAGAACTGGAAATGAAAAAGAAGTAACAGCTGACACTGCAGAAATACAAAGGATCCTGAGAGATTACTACAAGCAACTATATGCCAATAAAACGGACAAATGGACAAATGAAGAGATGGACAAATTCTTAGAAAGGCACAACCTTCCAAGACTGAACCAGGAAGAAACAGAAAGTATAAACAGACCAATCACAAGCACTGAAATTGAAACTGTGATTAAAAATCTTCCAACAAACAAAAGCCAAGGACCAGATGGCTCTAAGGTGAATTCCATCAAACACTTAGAGAAGAGCTCACACCTATCCTTCTCAAACTCTTCCAAAATATAGAAGAGGGGGAAACACTCCCAAACACATTCTATGAGGCCACCAGCACCCTGATACCAAAACCAGACAAAGATGCCACAAAAATAGAAAACTACAGGCCAGTATCAGTGATGAACATAGATGCAAAAATCTTCAACAAAATACTAGCAAACAGAATCCAACAGCATATTAAAAAGATCATACACCATGATCAAGTGGGGTTTATCCCAGGAATGCGAGGATTCTTCAATATATATGAATCAATCAGTGTGATACACCACATTAATAAATTGAAGGGAAAAACCATATGATTGTCCCAATAGATGCAGAAAAAGCTTTTGACAAAATTCAACACCCATTTATGATAAAAAAAAAACCCTCCAGAAAGTAGGCATAGAAGGAACTTACCTCAACAACATAATAAAGGCCATATATGACAAACCACAGCCAACATCGTTCTCAATGTTGAAAAACTGAAACCATTTCCTCTAAGTTCAGGAACAAGACAAGGTTGCCCACTCTCACCACTATTATTCAACATAGCTTTGGAAGTTTTAGCCCCAGCAATCAGAAAAGAAAAAGAAATAAAAGGAATCCAAATTGGAAAAGATGAAGTAAAGCTGTGAATGTGTGCAGATGATATGATACTATACATAGAGGATCCTAAAGATGTTACCAGAAAACTACTAGAGCTAATCAATGAATTTGGTAAAGTAGCAGGAACCAAAATTAATGCACAGAAATCTCCTGCATTCCTATATACTAATGATGAAAAAATTGAAAGGGAAATTAAGGAAACACTCCCATTTACCGCTGCAACAAAAAGAATAAAATACCTAGGAATAAACCTACCTAAGGAGACAAAAGACCTGTATGCAGAAAACTATAAGACACTAATGAAATAAATTAAACATGATACAAACAGATGGAGATATACCATGTTCTTGGATCAGAAGAATCAACATTGTGAAAATGACTATAGGACCCAAAGCAATCTACAGATTCAGTGCAATCCCTATCAAACTACCAATGGCATTTTTCACAGAACTAGAACAAAAAATTTCACAATTTTTATGGAAACACAAAAGACCCCAAATAGCCAAAGCAATCTTGAGAAAGAAAAACGGAGCTGGAGGATCAGGCTCCCAGACTTCAGACTATACTACAAAGCTATAGTAATCAAGACAGTATGTACTGGCACAAAAACAGAAATATAGATCAGTGCAACAGGATATGAAGCCCAGAGATAAACCCACACACATATGGTCACCTTATCTTTGATAAAGGAGGCAAGAATATACAATGGAGAAAAGACAGCCTCTTCAGTAAGTGGTGTTGGGAAAAATGGACAGCTACATGTAAAAGAATGAAGTCAGAACACTCCCTAACAGCATACACAAAAATAAACTCAAAATGGATAAAAGACCTAAATGTAAGGCCAGACACTATTAAACTCTTAGAGGAAAACATAGGCAGAACACCCTATGACACAAATCACAGCAAGATCCTTTTTGACCCACCTTCTAGAGAAATGGAAATAAAAACAAAAATAAACAAATGGGACCTAATGAAACTCAAAAGCTTTTGCACAGCAAAGGAAAGCATAAACAAGACAAAAAGACAACCCTCAGAATGGGAGAAAATATTTGCAAACAAAGCAACTGACAAAGGATTAATCTCCAAAATTTACAAGCAGCTCATGCAGCTCAATATCAAATAAACAAACAACCCAAACCAAAAATGGGCAGAAGACCTAAATAGACATTTCTCCAATGAAAACATACAGATTGCCAACAAACACATGAAAGGATCCTCAACATCACTAATCACTAGAGAAATGCAAATCAAAACTACAATGAGGCTATCACCTCACACCAGTCAGAATGGCCATCATCAAAAAATCTACAAACAATAAATGCTGGAAAGGGTATGGAGAAAAAGGAACCCTCCTGCACTGTTGGTGGGAATGTCAACTGATACAGCCACTATGGAGAACAGTATGGAGGTTCCTTCAAAAACTAAAAATAGAACTACCATACGACCCAGCAATCCCACTACTGGGCATATACCCTGAGAAAACCATAATTCAAAAATAGTCATGCACCACAGTGTTCATTACAGCTCTATTTACAATAGCCAGGACATGGAAGCATCCTAAATGTCCATCAACAGATGAATGGATAAAGAAGATGTGGCACATATATACAATGGAATATTACTCAGCCATAAAAAGAAACGAAATGGAGTTATTTGCAGTGAAGTTGATGGACCTAGAGACTGTTATACAGAGTGAAGTAAGTCAGAAAGAGAAAAACAAATACCGTGTGCTGACACATATATATGGAATCTAAAAAAATAAATAAAATGATTCTGAAGAACCTATGGGAAGGACAGGAATAAAGACACAGACGTAAAGAATGGACCTGAGGACACAAGGAGGGGGAAGCGTAAGCTGGGATGAAGTGAGAGAGTGGCATGGACATATATACACTACCAAATGTAAAATAGATAGCTAGTGGGAAGCAGCCCCATAGCACAGGGAGATCAGCTTGGTGCTTTGTGTCCACCTAGAGGGGTGCGATAGGGAGGGTCAGAGAGAGACGCAAGAAGGAGGAGATATGGGGATATATGTACACATATAGCTGATTCACTTTGTTATACAGCAGCAACTAACACAACACTGTAAAGCAATTATACTCTAATAAAGATGTTAAAAAAAAACATTTACCTCATACTTTGCAAAGGTATTATTAAATGAAAAATCACAGAAAAAGTTCTAGAAGTCCTAAGAACAAAGAATCCAGGTGATTTCCCACTCAGGCCCCCTCTGAGGGCACTCCCATACAAAGCAGCAGTCAAGGAAACATCAAATGGCCTAGAACATCCTTAAAAAGCAAATGTCTCTGCTTTTATTTTTTTTTCCGAGACTCTTTTCTTCCCCAGTTGGGGTTCTTTGAACTGATTTCACAAGAAAAACTCCCATCGTCACAAATGAAAGTTGCACTTGTAATCTATAGAGAGACAAACGGAACTCACCAGGAGGATAATGAAAGAGATAGATTTTGCTTAAATCAGAGAACAGGGAATAGAGAAGTATCAGTTTGAAATTAAACTTTATCACAGCAGTTAAATTAGAAGTCTTCAGGAAGTAGTCATTGTGCCTAGAGAAATGGACAGAATTTGTGTATGAGAAAAAGATCTAGTGATGGAATAGGGCCAGGAGAGAGGAGAGATTGACATTTGTAAAGGGGGACAATATGGCAGATGAACATGGTGATAGCAGCGTCACTAGACCGAATAAGAAAAAGTCCAACTATCTATAAGAGACTTTATCTTCGTCAATTTAAAACAGCCTAGTAAAATTGATATTTCTGTAGTGTGCTAATTATAATTCGATGCTAAAGCAAAGAAAGTTGATATTTTAATTAGCATGGGCAGGTTTGCAGTAGTATTGAGTCATTTCTACTGTCTTTTTGTAAATATTGAAAATAGCTTCCAGTTGTTCTTTGGATCCAGGCAGCTAGTGTTCAGAAACAATGGAGTTTCCTGGTCCTTGAAACTGGTCAGGTGCCCTTTTTATGTAATCTCTTAGGACCTTCTGCAGGCCCTTTCCATCACACTTTCCCCTTTGTGTTATAATTATCTTTGTATATATATGGAACTAGCTTTTGATCATTTAGCTACCATTCCTAATTATATAAGCATATCTACTGAGTTTCTTCCAAATACATGCCTTCCCCAGGAAGAATTCCAATAAATGTTATTTTCTCCATCTCATGTCACCAATATCTGTTTTGTTACACATCCATTCAAATATCGGCATGTATACATTCAAAGAAATGAAAAGTCCTTTTCTCCAATTCCCAACTTGATGACCAGGCAGAAGATGGTTCACGTGTCAGGTGAATGAAAAAAGGAGGAGAGGCAGGGGAAGAGGGAAGGGGTAGGGAAAAAGTTTTTATATTTATAAAAATATGAGCTTAGCCAGACAAAGACAAGAAAGCGGGCATCAAAGCACAGAGAAGACAGTCAAGCCAAGGACATGTTTATTAGCTGCACCTAACTAGAGTTTAGAGACTGAGGAGAAAATGACAAGAGATGGTGGTGCAGGTTGTAGATTGTGTGTTCACTGATGAGAAATACAGATTCTATGTGGAAGTTACAGGGAATCACTGAAGTATCTTGAGATAGATGTGTTTGTGCTTTTTTTAAAAAAATTAATTTATTTATTTTTGGCTGCGATGGGTCTTCGTTGCAGTGTGCAGGCTTCTCATTGCAGTGGCTTCTCTTGTTGCGGAGCATGGGCTCTAGGCATGTGGGCTTCAGTAGTGGCACACGGGCTCAGTAGCTGTGGCTCGCGGGCTCTAGACCACAGGCTCAGTAGTTGTGGCACACAGGCTTAGTTGCTCCGCCGCATGTGGGATCTTCCCGGACCAGGGATCGAACAGGTGTCCCCTGCATTGACAGGCGGACTCTTAACCACTGTGCTACCAGGGAAGTCTGTTTGTGCTTTAGAAAGAACAATGGCTTTGACTACAGCAGTGTGACCAATGTGTAATCCCGATGTCAGCAGCATCGACCCTGCTTACTGATAGAATGGGAATGCCCTAGGATTTCCCCAAGTCCAGAGAGCTCTGCTAGTTCCCTGGGAGTTCTTATTTCCTGGCCTCCCCAGTCTCTCAGGTTTCTATTCCCTTTCAACATCAATCCCAATAGAAAATCCAGTTTTCTCATTTGGTTTCAAACACACAATAAAAGTTTAATTTACACCAAGTCTTTGGTTTATTGTTTTTTGTCTTATATTTTTTATTATTTTGTTTTGAAAACTATACTGAAATTTTCTTAGGTAAGATGCAGAAAGGTTTACATCTCAACAACACAAATTGATAGAAATAAGAGACTTTATTCTCAAAATGCCCTTGGCCATCCACTGCCCTAGAGTCTAACTGGGTTTCCCTAGGTACTTATCTCTTTCTCTCTCTTTCCTTATTGTATCACTATGACTTTCACACTCCTTTCTGGAATATTCTCAGGAGCAATAAATGATTTTCCCTCTATTTGCCCAGCATGCCCTCTGCTCTGATGTCAGATTCCTGTACACATCTCTGCCTGGGGAGGTTCAGCTGTCCCCAAGCAAGCATATTAAGGCATATTCCCATAAAAAGTATTTCTTCCTTAGAAGAAACTCTCATAACAACTGTTAAGAAAATTAGATCTTTTTCACGTGTTAAAAATGCTTGAAAGAAGGCAAAGTGGCAATGAAAAAAGAAATAGCTGGTGCAGAAATATAAGGGAAAAATGATAAAAGCCTGAAATAGTAGCAGAATCGGTAAAAAGAATATTGTTTTAAGATAGCAAGACAGAATAAATGGATTGGCACAAGCTTGTGGAAGGACAGACGAGGTCAAGGATGATTTTGTTTTCCTAGTTGGCCAACTGGGATGACCTTAAATATTGGACAATTATTAGTTGGTATGTTTTTTTCTGTGTTGAGTTGTTATGTCTGTGGAGCATGCAATGAAGTTGTCTAGCAGGCCATTGGATTTCCTCATCTGAAACTCTGTAGAAAGACATTTAAACATCACCAGAATGTCAGTAGATTTGAAGCCATAAAATACATTACATCATCCTGGACCAATGTAATGTAAGGAAGAAAGGTGACAATAAATCAGGGAGACATCTACACATAATTAGTGGAGAGAGGAAAAGGAGCCTTCATAGAGCCTGGAGGAGCTGGAAGAATGGAGTACTGTAATAATCAGGAAGGAACTAGTGTCTTTTTGTGTGTGTGTGTGTGTGTGTGTGTGTGTGTGTGTGTGTGTATGTATTACGCGGGCCTCTCACTGTTGTGGCCTCTCCCGTTGCGGAGCACAGGCTCCGGACGCGCAGGCTCAGCGGCCATGGCTCACGGGGCCCAGCCGCTCCGCAGCATGTGGGATCTTCCCGGACCGGGGCACGAACCCGTATCCCCTGCATCGGCAGGCGGACTCTCAACCACTGCGCCACCAGGGAAGCCCGGAACTAGTGTCTTGAAAGCCAAAAGAGGAAAGTCTCCAGAAGGAAAGACTGATCACAGTGTCATTGCTATACAGAATTCAAGTAATATGGGACAAAAGTCCCCTGCTGGACTTGCTCCTGTTTTGTTGAGTGAAGAAAACCAGTGCGAGATGTGGCAGATCTGAATTAAACAGCTGTTCTAATTCCTTCTTAGTTCTTACAATTTATTTGTCTTAACCCAGTTCTTACCACCAACAGGTAAATATATTCAAAATAGTCCAGAATATGACTTTCTTATTTTCATAGCTATGGAATAATGATCATCATAGGTGTACCTGAGGTGAGGGGCCATACCTCACTTCCATTTTAAAAATTGATAAAGCTGAGAGCCCCAAGGAAACCAATCTAACATTTACGTAGCTATTATCAAGTATAAACCATTGTCTAGTGAAAATTAGTCATATTTTTTTTAGTAGCTGCATTAAATCTTTCATGTCACTGGGTCAGATATTATAGTAATTGGTATAAGAGAATAAACGTAGATTACTTAATGTCCAGAAACGTATCTATTAGGAGAATCTGCCCTGGGACAGTGGTAATTTGATTTTTTTAATCTTATTTTCTTCTTCTATATGCTATTCTCAGACAGCCTTAACAAGATCTTCAATATAGTCTGCCTGGCTACCTAATGTTAACAGACACTGTTCTTTAGGAGAAAAGGGTAACATCAAGACGTATCTCCTACCTAAGAGAAAATATTCCATAACAACTGATGGGGTAGATGCTGTGGTATGCCACCCAGATCCCCCCTTCAGGCTCTTGGCACGCATTCCATAGGCTGCCAGGAGAGCTGGCTGCTGACCACCCACAGTGAGACTCTCCCTGAGCCAGAGGACCAGCCTCATCCAAGTTTATGTCCCATTGGCAAGGGCAGTTCATATCCAATGGCTGACTGATGTGAGTATGAAGTCAGACCCCTTGCCTTACCTCTTTCCCTGATTGTGGACAACTCTAAAGGCCAAACCAGCTCCAGAATTCCCTCAGCTCCAGCTGTGGACTCTGTAGAAAATGCATCACAGTTCATCTTCTTTCTTGGCCCAGACCTGCTTTCCCTCACTCCGTCATAGGCATTGATCCCAAAGCACTCCTTACTAAATTTCCTTCACTCAAATTTCAGTGTCTCTGCATCTAGTTTCCAGAGAACTCAGCCTAAGATCATTGATATTATATGTTTATTTACATACTTTAGATGAAGAGGCAAACTCCTAAGGGATTTAGTATTATAAATATGTTTCTAAACCGTTCAAATGCAAAATTTGTAACTTTCAATGATCCACATTGTGTGTGCTAATAGATCAGTTAATAATTATTGTGTCCTCCATCATTTCCATATAAATATCATCTTGAGCAGAGTGGTTTTCATCTCTTAAACTAACCGCTCACCTTCCCTTCTTCTTGAAAATTTTAGGAAGTCTGTTGTGTTTTTGTTTTTGATGGTGTTATTATTGACAATTTCTAATCTTCCTTTTATTAACTTTGATTCTTACCGTCTTTATTATCAGATGTTTGTTATTTAGTTATTTAATCTTTTATAACAATCTATAATCTTCACTGATTGCATTAGTTTACAGAAATAGCTATTACGTTTCTGAAAATATCTGTGATTTAGTTTCTTCACCTTGATTACTTCCTTCTTTTTTTTGAAAACATGACCCTTGACATTTCTGTCATTTTTTTAAAAGGACTAAGGTGTTCTTTACTTTAATCATTCCTCTTATAATTTAAAGTTCATTCTACTAGTTAGCAGTTAGATTGAGACTTTAATGGTGTTAATTAGAGAAACTAGAGGTGCCCTAATTATGTCTGGTTAATCATTCTACGCACATTAATTCCTCCATAAAAACAAACATTCAAAGAATTAAAATAGTATACAAGATACCATTCCAAATCAGACAAAGACAGAAGCAGAGCACTTGACCTAGACTAAAAGCCTCATCAGAATGCTACCTAAGCTCTTATCCTCTAATTGGTTAAGTGGTACAGAATTCTCAAAAGTAACTAGTGCATTTTATAAAGCCAAGACAAAAGGAAAAAGAGAGCTGATGTCATACATCTGTTTACCTGATGGAGGTTCCATTAGGAATAACCCACAGCCTTTCAAGTGAGTCAGTATTCCCATTAATTTAACCAATAAATACATTAGAATGTTCTGTGGAGGGTAAGCAGAAGAGGCAGGCCAGGAAAAAAAGCTCCCCTACTCCAACACACACACACACACACACACACACACACACTCAGAGGCATGATAATGTAGAGGAACTTTTTCATTCTCCCTAAGTTTCTGTATCTGTTAACTCTCCCTGCTTTTGAAAAATTAGATTAGCCAAACAGAAAGAAGCACCCTCATTACACATGTCGGTAAGGGGTGCTATCTACCTGACTTTGCCCACTCTGAAAATCATAATTTTCTTCTAAACTCAGATAGGATCCACACTAGTCACCAAGCTGTTATAATCCTGAGATATTCCATCATGTTTGTAAATAGCTGTTGCCTGATTACCATGGCTCTAGTCCCCCACCGGCTTCCCACCCGGCCACGACCTACGCATTTACCTCTTCACAGTCCGTTGACTAAAGGGATAATGCCTCGCACTGCAAAGGACTCCAGAACCCTGCTCTAGCACCGTAGCCGGTGGCCACTCATTGGTCACTGCAGGTGATAAACTGGCTGTTAGATACTTTTACTATCAGTCCTTCATACACAATGCAGATATTAGAGGAATTAATTTGTGATTTTGTAAAGATGAAAAAAGAGCTGGTTGAGAATGACTATTACAACAATAACAAATAATGTTTCCTATGTGCCCTACACTCTTCTAAGAGCTTTGCATGCGCAATTTACTAATGAGGTATCCCCTATTAGTTATATTTTACAGCTGAAGAAACCAAGGCTTGGAGATGAAAAGTAATGCTGCCAAAAACACATTGTTATCAACTGTAATGAGAAGTCCATACAATGCATTATGCAGTGGATTCTGGCAAGAATTTCCCATGTCTCCCTGCCTGTGTGGTTAACGGAGTAGAATGGGTTCCACTGGTTCCTCCGTAGAGTCTCCCTCTTGTTCATGTCCCACATGATCTAGTCAGCACTGAGATGCCGGCTGCTTGCTTCAAGTCCTCCTTACTAATTCTCAGTCTTCATCTTTACTTAGATGCTCAACCACTAGTCTTTAAGATCTCAGGATCTCTTGGTTTATATTTGCTCTTCTCTAATGTGTTTTATACACACACTCGTATTTTTCCCACTTTCAAGTAACTTCTCTTGAAACCACTTCCTTTGCCAGCTACTGCCCCTGCTTTGTGGCAAAATTTATCCAAAAGATTATTTGCACTCATCGTCTACAATCCCTCTTCTGCTCCTCTCTCCTAAATCCACCTGAGCAGGATTTCTCTCACCAGTGCACTGAAACTGCTCTTGTAAAGGTCCCCAAGGGCAATCACACTGACAAATGCAGGGGTCAATTCTCAGTCCACACCTAACTGAACACACAGCAGTGTTTGATACATGGGACCACTATAGTATCCACGACACTACATATTCATGATTTCCTTTGTAATTTCCAGGATGCCACGCTTCCTTGGCTTTCCTCCCATCTCACTGGTTGCTCCTTCTCATCACCTGTGCTAGTGCCTCTTTGACTCTCAAATCTCCTAGTGTTGGTGCTCCCCCAGATCCCAGACCTCAACCCTCTTCACTTCTCTGTCGAAACTCAGCCCCTTTGATGATCGTGACCTTCAATACCACTTACATTCCAACAACTCTCAATTTATACAGCCAAGCTCAGATTTCTCTCTCAGGCTCCATCTTCATAGAGCCCACAGCCTATATGACAACTCCCTTTGCATATTTAAAGAACATCTTCCACCTAACATGTCCAAAACCCTACCCAGATCTTCCTTCCCCAAACCAGTTGGTCCATGGTCTTCTCACGTTAATTCACAGTCACTCCATCTTTCCAGTTTTCAGGTCAACACTTCGGAGTCATCTGTGACTTTTTTCTTTCTCTCACAAAGAATAGCCAGCCCAGCAAGCAAATCCTGTCAGCACCATCTTCAGCATATATCCAGGATCTGACCACTTCTCCCCACCTGTATTGCTACCATCCTGGTTTCATGCACTCTCATCTCTCACCGAGGCAACTGCAAGATATGTCTAATTCATCTCCATGCTTCCATCTTTGTCTCTCTTTTGTCTGTTCTTAATCCAGCAGTCAGAGTAATCTATATAAAACATAAAGTCTGGTTATCTAATTCAAAACAGTACAACAGCTTCTCAAACACTGTGTAGTAAAAGTCCAAATTCTATAGTGGTCCATAGGACACTAAAGGATTTGATCTCACTTTCTTTCTGACTACTCTTCCTATTGTTCAATCCCCCACTCTCTTTCCATTCCAGCCTCCTTGCTGTTCTGAGAAACACCAAGCATATTCTTTCTGCTTGGGACACCCTTTCCCCAGATATTCACAGAGCTAACTCCCTCCCCTCTTTCAAGTCTTTGCTCAAATGTCACCTGTTCAATGAGACTTACCGTGACCATCCTATTTAAAAACTGAAAAATCTCCTCAGTACTCCTGATCTCATTTAAACTACTATGAGTTTTTTTTATTTTTTATAGAACTTATATCCTTTGAATATCCTATATAAATTGTCTCATATATTATGTGTCTCACTCCATTATAACACAAAATCCATGAGAGGAGGGGCTTTGCTTGCTTTTTTCAATGATGCATTCCAAGTACATAAAATAGAGCCTGGCACATAGCAGGTGCTCAATAAATACCTGTTGAATAAATGGCTTTGGTAATGTTGTCTCTCTAACATGAGCACTCTGTTCCTTGTTCTGTCTTTTTTTGGTGGCTGAGTGCACGCCAGAGATTAACGGGTTTTTGTGTATTCTACCAAAGATGATAGGATTTTTTGTTGTTGCCATTTTTATTAAGGTGATATTCATATAACATAAAATTAACCATTCTAAAGTGAACAATTCAGTAGCACTTAGTACATCCACAATGCTATTAACTACCACCACCTCTACCTAGTTCCAAAATATTATCAACATCATCCCAAAACAAAAGCCCATATCCATCAAAGAAGCACTTCCTATTCCTCCCTGCTCCCAGGCCCTGGCAACCACCCATTTGCATTCTTTCTCTAGGGGTTTACCTATTCTGGATATTTCATATACATGGAAGCATACAAAACATGACCTTTTGTGTGTGGCTTTTTGCACTTGGCATAATATTTTTGATACATGCCACATTATAGCATATATCAGTACTTCATTTCTTTTATGGCTGAATGATATTCTATTTATGTATATATCATAATTTGTTTATCCATTCAGTCACTGATGACCATTTGGGTTGTTTTCACCTTTTAGCCATTGTGAATAGTGCTGCTATGAACACATGTGCACATATATTTGCTTGAATACCTGTTTTCAATTATTTCCAGTATGTACCTAGGAGTATTAAGTGCTAAGCCATATGGTAATCCTATGCTTAATTTTTTGAGAAAAGATCAAACTATTTTTCACAGTGACTGAACAATTTTATATTTCTACCAGCAATGAACAAGGTTCCAATTTCTCCACATCCTGTCAACAATTATTATTTTCCTCTTTTAAAAAGTATTACTATATCATCCTAGTAGGTGTGAAGTAGTATTTCACTGTGGTAACTAATGATGTTGAGCATCTTTTCACATTCTTATTGGCCATCTGTATATCTTCTTTGGAGAAATGCTATTCAAGTCCTCTGCTCACTTTTTAATTGGGTTTTTGTCTTTTTATTGTTGAGTTATAGTTATTCTTTATGTATTCTAAATACTACACCCTTACCAGATGTATTATTTGCAAATATTTTCTCCCATGCTGTAGGTTAGTTTTCTTTACATTGTTTATAATGTTTTGATGCATGAAAGTTTTCATTGTGATGAAGTCCAATTTATCTATTTTGTTGTTACTGATACTTTTGAGGGAAGGGAGCTTTTAAGGCCACTCTAGTGGGAAGAGTTTCTTCCTAAAGTTTGGAGTCCAAACTTTAATCAAATTCTAAACTGAACAGCACCATGACACATCCTTGTAACCCCATCCTACGCCCCCTTTACAGCAATCAATCTGGATATCACCACTCATTATCATGGAGCATTGCTTCTCAGCTCCTGGTATTCCTTTCCTTGTGGAGCAAGTTTTCCTGTCATGAAGCTCCTGGGCTCTGTCCACCCCCTTGCTCACTCTTCCCTATTACCCGTAAGCAGATTTAGGAGTGATAAGCTGGCATGATTGTCACTGCCCCTCCCTATTCCTCTTGACAGCTGTTCTGCCCATGGAGAACACGTGTCCTGCTCTGCTTTCTGCCTCCTGGAATAAGGGGTCTGCAACTGAGTGCATACATTTGCTCAATTCTCAAATATAATCTTATATCTGTAATACAGTTGATGTTTTTATCTTCATATGCCTTTCCCATTCATTCACTTATTCATTCACCCATTCAACAAAATAATTATTGAATCCCTATTGTAAACGAGGTACTATTTAACATGCTGAGGATAGAGCCGCAAACAAAATTAGACAAAAACCGAAGATAGTAAGACGTGGAGATCACCTTCCTCCCCACAGATACACCAGAAATACATCTACAAGTAAAATGACTCCTACAGAACACCTACTGAACTCTGGCAGAAGACCTCAGACCTCCCAAACGGCAAGAAACTCCCCACGTACCTGAGTAGGGCAAAAGAAAAAAGCAAAAACAGAGACAAAAGAATAGCACTGGACCTGCACCAGAGGGAGGGAGCTGTGAAAGAGGAAAGGTTTCCACACACTAAGAAGCCCCTTCGTGGGCGGAGACTGCGGGTGGCAGATGGGGAAGCTTCGGAGCCGTGGAGGAGAGCACAGCAACAGGGGCGCGGAGGGCAAAGCGGAGAGATTCCCGCACGGAGGATCGGCGCTGACCGGCACTCACCAGCCCAAGAGGCTTCTCTGCTCACCCGCCGGGATGGGCGGGGCTGGGAGCTGAGGCTCAGGCTTCAGTCTGAGCGCAGGGAGAGGACTGGGGTTGGCAGGGTGAACACTGCCTGCAGGGGGTTACTGCACCACGGCTACCCGGGAGGGAATCCGGGGAAAAGTCTGGACCAGCCGAAGAGGCAAGAGACTTTTTCTTCCCTCTGTTTCCTGGTGAGCGAGGAGAGGGGGTTAAGAGCGCTGCTTAAAGGAGCTCCAGAGACGGGCGTGAGCCGCGGCTAACAGCGCGGACCCCTGAGACGGGCATGAGATGCTAGGGCTTCTGCTGCCGCCACCAAGAAGCCTGTGTGCGAGCGCAGGTCACTATCCACACCGCCCCTCCCAGGAGCCTGTGCTGCCTGCCACTGCCAGGGTCCCGGAATCCAGGGACAACTTCCCTGGAAGAACGCACGGCGCGCCTCAGGCTGGTGCAACGTCCCTCTGGCCTCTGCCGCTGCAGGCTCGCCCTGCATCCGTACCCCTCCCTCCCCCCGGGCCTGAGTGAGCCAGAGCCCCCGAGTCAGCTGCTCCTTTAACCCCGTCCTCTCTGCGTGAAGAACAGACGCCCTGAGGCGACCTACATGCAGAGGCGGGGCCAAATCCAAAGCTGAACCCCAAGAGCTGTGTGAACAAAGAAGAGAAAGGGAAATCTCTCCCAGCAGCGTCAAGAGCAGCAGATTAAATCTCCACAATCAACTTGATGTACCGTGCATCTGTGGAATACCTGAATAGACAATGAATCATCCCAAATTGAGGAGGTGGACTTTGGGAGCAAGGATATATATATATTTTTTTCCCTTTTTCTCTTTTTGTGAGTGTGTATGTGTATGCTTCTCGCTGTGATTTTGTCTGTAGCTTTGCTTTTACCATTTGTCCCAGGGTTGTGGTTGTCAGTTTTTTTTTTTTAACTTTAAAGAAAATTTTTTAATAATTATTTTTTATCTTAATAACTTTATTTTATTTTATTTCACTTTATTTTATTTTATCTTCTTTCTGTCTGTCTATTTTTTCTCACTTTTATTCTGAGCCATGTGGATGAAAGACTCTTGGTTCTCCAGCCAGTCGTCAGGGCTGTGCCTCTGAGGTGAGAGAGCCAAGTTCAGGACACTGGTCCACAAGAGACCTCCCCGCTCCACATAATATCAAATGGTGAAAATCTCCCAGAGATCTCCATCTCAACTCCAAGACCGAGCTTCACTCAACGACCAGCAAGCTACAGTGCTGGACCCCTATGCCAAACAACTAGCAAGACAGGAACACAACACCATCCACTAGCAGAGAGGCTGCCAAAAATCATAATAAGGCCACAGACACCCCAAAACAAATGACCAGACATGAACCTGCCCACAAGAAAGACAAGATCCAGCCTCATCCACCAGAACACAGGCACTAGTCCCCTCCACCAGGAAGCCTACAAAACCCACTGAACCAACCTTAGCCACTGGGGACAGACACAAAAAACAATGGGAACTGCAAACCTGCAGCCTGTGAAAAGGAGACCCCAAACACAGTAAGTTAAGCAAAATGAGAAGACAGAAAAACACACAGCAGATGAAGAAGCAAGGCAAAAACCCACCAGACCTAACAAATGAAGAGGAAATACACACTCTACCAGAAAAAGAATTCAGAATAATGATAGTAAAGATGATCCAAAATCTTGGAAACAGAATAGAGAAAATACAAGAAATGTCTAACAAGGACCTAGAAGAACTAAAGAGCAAACAAACAATGATGAACAACACAATAAATGAAATAAAAAATTCTCTAGAAGGGATCAATACCAGAATAACTGAGGCAGGAAAACGGATAAGTGATGTGGAAGATAAAATAGTGGAAATAACTACTGCTGAGCAGAATAAAGAAAAAAGAATGAAAAGAATTGAGGACAGTCTCAGAGACCTCTGGGATAACATTAAATGCACCAACATTTGAATTATAGGGGTCCCAGAAGAAGAAGAGAAAAAGAAAGGGACTGAGAAAATATTTGAAGAGATTACAGTTGAAAACTTCCCTAGTATGGGAAAGGAAATAGTTAATCAAATCCAGGGAGCACAGAGAGTCCCATACAGGATAAATCCAAGGAGAAGCATGCCAAGACACATTAATCAAACTATCAAAAATTAAATACAAAGAAAACATATTAAAAGCAGCAAGGAAAAAACAACAAATAATACACAAGGAAATCCCCAAACGGTTAACATCTGATCTTTCAGCAGAAACTCTGCAAGCCAGAAAGGAGTGGCAGGACATATTTAAAGTGATGAAGGAGAAAAACCTACAACCAAGATTACTCTACCCAGCAAGGATCTCATTCAGATTTGATGGAGAAATTAAAACCTTTACAGACAAGCAAAAGCTGAGAGAGTTCAGCACCACCAAACCAGCTTTACAGCAAATGCTAAAGGAACTTCTCTAGGCAGGAAACACAAGAGAAAGAAAAGATCTACAATAACGAACCCAAAACAATTAAGAAAATGGTAATAGGAACATACCATACATAACATGATTTAAATGCTCCAGCCAAAAGACAAAGACTAGCTGAATGGATACAAAAACAAGAACCGTATATATGTTGTCTACAAGAGACCCACTTCAGACGTAGGAACACATACAGACTGAAAGTGAGGGGATGGAAAAAGATATTCCATGCAAATGGAAATCAAAAGAAAGATGGAATAACAATTCTCATATCAGACAAAATAGACTTTAAAATGAAGACTATTACAAAGACAAAGGACACTACATAATGATCAAGGGATCAATCCAAGAAGAAGATATAACAATTGTAAATATTTATGCACCCAACATAGGAGCATCTCAATGCATAAGGCAAATGCTAACAGCCACAAAAGGGGAAATCTACAGTAACATACTCATAGTAGGGGACTTTAACACCCCACTTACACCAATCGACAGATCATCCAAAAAATAAGGAAAACCAAGCTTTAAATGATACATTAAACAAGATGAACTGAATTGATATTTATAGGACATTCCATCCAAAAATAACAGAATACACATTTTTCTCAAGTGCTTATGGAACATTGTCCAGGATACATCATATCTTGGGTCACAAATCAAGACTTGGTAAATTCAAGAAAATTGACATTGTATCAAGTATCTTTTCCAACCACAACACTATGAGGCTAGATATCAATTATAGGAAAAAATCTGGAAAAAATACAAACACATGGAAGCTAAACAATACACTACTTAATAACCAAGAGATCAAAGAGGAAATCAAAAAATACCTAGAAACAAATGACAATGAAAACATGACGACCCAAAACCTATGGGATGCAGCAAATCAGTTCTACGAGGGAAGTTTATAGCAATACAATCCTACCTTAAGAAACACGAAACATCTCAAATAAACAACCTAACCTTACACCTAAAGCAATTAGAAAAGAAGAACAAAAAACCCCAAAGTTACCAAAAGGAAAGAAATCATAAAGATCAGATCAGAAATAAATCAAAAAGAAACGAAGGAAACGAGAGCAAAGATCAATACAACTAAAAGTTAGTTCTTTGAGAAGATAGACAAAATTGATAAACCATTAGTCAGACGCATCAAGAAAAAAAGAGAGAAGTCTCAAATCAATAGAATTAGGAATGAAAAAGGAGAAGTAACAACTGACACTGCAGAAATACCAAGGATCACGAGAGATTACTACAAGCACCTCTATGCCAATAAAATGGACAACCTGGAAGAAATGCACAAATTCTTAGAAATGCACAGCCTTCTGAGACTGAACCAGGAGGAAATAGAAAATATAAACAGACCAATCACAAGCACTGAAATTGAAACTGTGTTTAAAAATCTTCCAACAAACAAAAGCCCAGGACCAGATGGCTTCACAGGCGAATTCTATCAAACATTTAGAGAAGAGCCAACACCTATCCTTCTCAAACTCTTCCAAACTATAGCAGAGGGAGGAACACTCCCAAACTCATTCTACGAGGCCACCATCACCCTGATACCAAACCAGACAAAGATGTCACAAAGAAAGAAAACTATAGACCAATAACACTGATGAACATAGATGCAAAATTCCTCAACAAAATACCAGCAAACAGAATCCAATGGCACATTAAAAGAATCATACACCATGATCAAGTGGGGTTTATCCCAGGAATGCAAGGATTCTTCAATATATGCAAATCAATCAACATGATACACCATATTAACAAATTGAAGGAGAAAAACCATATGATCATCTCAATAGATACAGAGAAAGGTTTTGACAAAATTCAACATCCAGTAAGGATAAAAAAACCCCAGAAAGTAGGCATAGAGGGAACTTTACTCAGTATAATAAAGGCCATCTTTGACAAACCCACAGCCAACCTCGTCCTCAATGGTGAAAAACTGAAACCACTTCCACTAAGATCAGGGACAAGACAAGGTTGCTCACTCTAACCACTATTATTCAACATAGTTTTGGAAGTTTTAGCCACAGCAATCAGAGAAGAAAAAGAAATAAAAGGAATCCAAATCAGAAAAGAAGAAGTAAAGCTGTCACTGTTTGCAGATGACATGATACTATATATAGAGAATCCTATAGATCCTAGCAGAAAACTACTATAGCTAATCAAAGAATTTGGTAAATTAACGGGATACAAAATTAATGAACAGAAATCTCTAGCATTCCTATACACTAATGATAAAAAATCTGAAAGAAAAATTATGGAAACTCTCCCAGTTATCATTGCAACAAAAAGAAAAAAATACCTAGGAATAAACCTATCTAAGGAGACAAAAGACCTTTATTCAGAAAATTGTAAGACACTGATGAAAGAAATTAAAGATGATACAAATAGATGGAGAGATATACCATGTGCTTGGATTGGAAGAATCAACATTGTGAAAATGACTCTACTGCCCAAAGCAATCTACAGATTCAATGCAATCCTTATCAAACTACCAATGGCATTTTTCACAGAACTAGAACAAAAAATTTCACAATATTTATGGAAACACAAAAGAACCAGAATAGCCAAAGCAATCTTGAGAAAGAAAAACGGAGCTGGAGGATCAGGCTCCTGGACTTCAGACTATACTACAAAGCTACAGTAATCAAGACAGTATGTACTGGCACAAAAACAGAAATATAGATCAATGGAACAGCATAGAAAGCCCAGAGATAAACCCATGCACATATGGTCACCTTATCTTTGATAAAGGAGGCAAGAATATACAGTGGAGAAAAGACAGCCTCTTCAATAAGTGGTGTTGGGAAAACTGGACAGGTACATGTAAAAGTATGAGACTAGAACACTCCCTAACACCATACACAAAAATAAGCTCAAAATGGATTAAGGACCTAAATGTAAGGCCAGAAACTATCAAGTTCTTAGAGGAAAACATAGGCAGAACACTCTATGACATAAATCGCAGCAAGATTCTTTTTGACCCATCTCCTAGAGAAATGG
>RJWK010036359.1:0-21764 GCA_004363435.1 Platanista minor | reverse complement strand
AAGTGAATCAGTTATACATATACATATGTTCCCATATCTCCTCCCTCTTGCATCTCCCTCCCTCCCCCGCTCCCTATCCCACCCATCCAGGTGGTCACAAAGCACCAAGCTGATCTCCCTGTGCTGTGCGGCTGCTTCCCACTAGCCATCCATTTTACGTTTGGTAGTGTATATATGTCCGTGACACTCTCTCACTTTGTCACAGCTTACCCTTCCCCCTCCCCATATCCTCAAGTCCATTCTCTAGTAGGTCTGTGTCTTTATTCCCATCTTGCCCCTAGGTTCTTCACGACATTTCTTTTTTCTTAGATTCCATATGTATGTGTTAGCATATGGTATTTGTCTTTCTCTTTCTGACTTACTTCACTCTGTGTGACAGACTCTATGTCCATCCACCTCACCCTGTAGTATTAGTTATAATGACAGAGAGAGGAAAAAGGAAATCAGTTAACATCTGTCTATCTGCATACACTTAATTTTAAAATTATAATTATGAAGCTTTTGATACAATATTAAATTTTTAAAAGATACAAATTTTTTCATACATACTATTATAACTATGTAATGCATTTGGTTAACAACTAAAAGAAAATAAGTATAGTAAAAGCTGTTGTGACAGGGTACTAAACTTTGGGTGATTTACAGCCTTCCATTCCCCCTTACTTTTCTCCAAATGCTCTATGATGCTGCAACCCTCCCTGATCCACAGTGAGTCCTGAAACAAAATACTCAGCAGAGGCTTACTGACTATAACCCATTAATAAAGATGGAGAAAAATAGGAAGATAAAATTCAGTCTAATTAATCATTTTTTTGGTCCCCACCAGCCTCCCCAGTCATTGGACACACTTAGGTGGTAGAGAAGATAATTAACAGGATTCAAAAACTCCTACAGAATCATCTGAAACACCGATTTCATAGCAGCTGCCAGGAGGTTGTGAAGAAGGAAACCTAATGGACAAGGTACCTCTTTAACCCTTATTTAGAGACACCTTAGTTAAATAAACACTACCACCCAAAAAACATATATTCACAGTTGTTTGGCTTTTTGTGTTTGTCTAAAACCAGGGCCTGACAAACTAGCAGGAACAGAGAAACTCCTGATGAGGCAGCAGCTTCCTCATCAATGGGCATTCATTCCACTTGACAAGCAAAGCCCAATGGAATGTTGGAAACTGCTGGTTCTCTTTTCACCTCATCTCTCTTTGGCTTATTTGTTGCTGATCCTATGCTCCAGTTCCCTTATCTGAATCTCCCTTGTCCTTTCATGCTTAAATTAACATCCGATTTTGGCATCTCAACCTTTTTTGATTCCTATTCTATAAGGCCTACAGAATCAAATGAAAGGAAAGCAAGTACATACTTCAAAATATAAATGAATAAACAAAATAAAACAAAAACAAGTGAATTCTGTTCTATCCTTGCTGTCATTATTATTATGCTGTCATATATTATTGAGAATAACCTTCTCTATTGGTTGATGAGACACAGAACCTATAATATTATGAGGGTATTTATTAACTTTATGACTATGGAGATAGGTTTAAAATTTAAATACGTTGTGCTGGCTAAATATAATGTTTATCTCTTCAAAGTATATTTACTTACCATAATTTCTTCATTTTGAAGCTGCCCCTCTGTATGTACCAGATCTAAAACACAAATTCAACAGAATTGAGGTAGGGCTCAAAATGCATGAGGACTTATTGAAATTTATATTCAGCAACACACGATATCTGGTAAACTATAGTCAGACCAGATTTACCAGTGTTTGGGGGTTAAAATTCAATATAAAAATAGAGACATTTGATATAAAAGGTATGAAAGATAAACTATGAGCTAGAAAATATCTCTAGTGAGTATAAATAAAAGTAAATGTAAATTACAGTAAAGGAATATAAAGTGAAGAATTGATAAAATGTGAAAGTCCTTTTTTTTTTGTTTGTTTGCGGTACACGGGCCTCTCACTGTTGTGGCCTCTCCCGTTGCGGAGCACAGGCTCCGGACGCGCAAGCTCAGCGACCACGGCTCACGGGCCCAGCCGCTCCGCGGCACGTGGGATCTTCCCGGACCGGGCCACGAACCCGCGTCCCCTGCATCGGCAGGCGGACTCTCAACCACTGCGCCACCAGGAAAGCCCGTGAAAAATCCTTTTTAAGGATCAAGTTCCTAAGAGTAATCGCAGGCCTGAAAGGAGCCATCTTACCATTCTCATGGGTACTGACTAGGGAGGGCTCAGCTTCTCACAATGAATTTTCACTATGATGCTGAGTTACGCCACCCATGAATTGATCTTTTCTGGTGTCCAGCTTTAGAAAACCTTTACTTGTGTAATTTTAGGACAGATTAACTTATTTGGTCATGAGTTAGTCACATCAAACATTCTTTTGGAAACATGAAATATTTAATTGATATAATAATGTCGACATTATTTAGAAATTTTAAAAGGCATGTAGTATAAAAAGGGAAGTTTCTGCGAAGTAAGATTATGTATGACTTTCTGTTTCCTAACCTTTCTCTGAGGTAACGAAAAATAGTAATTCCCTGCTTGACCCCTTTTCCTCTAGTCCTGCTCCCTAAAGGTAAATGTTTTCAACACTTTAAGCTGTTTTTCCTGGAATTATGTTTTATACTCCTTTTCTTGATTTATCAATATTTTACTGACTTTATATTATTGTAGGTAAAATTTATGTCTCTTGGACCAATATCCTCTTCCTCTTCTTCCTGCAAATTTTCCCTCCTGCCATCCTCTCAATTTTGAAATCAATACTTGATGGTTATACTATTATCTATATAAACATTATTTACTGCTGAAATAAGTAATAAATTGTGACACATCTTCTTTCTTAGACAACTCGTCCTCTACTAGAAGTTAATAATAACCTCTTCTTTCATTTGCTTCATTTTTTTAAATTATGAAAAATTGGAAAATCTCAAACATACATAAAAAAGACAGGATATAACTCCTATATATACCCATAATCTTGAATTTGCAATTACTAACATTTCACCGTACTTATCTAATTTTTTTTGCTAAAGTATTTTAAAGAAAGTCAAAGACATAACATTTCACCTTTAAAATTTGGTTATCTCTCTCTAAATAAGAATATTTTCTTATATAACTACAATGACATTATCATATTACAATAAAAAATGCTTTAATATAATATCCAGACCATATTCAAATTTCCCCATTGTCCCCCTAAATGTCTTTTTATAGTTGGTTTATTCAAATCAGAATTAAGTCTCTTTTAATCTTGAACTGCTTTCTCTCCCACATGCACATTTTTTTCCCACACCATTGACTTATTGAAGAGAGCAGGTCAGCTGTCCTGTAAATGTCCCTCATTTTCTCGTATTGCCTCCTCATGGTTTCATTTAATTTGTTCTCTATCCCCTTTTCCTACAGATTGGAATTAGAGCTAAAGGCTTGATTATATTGAGGTTTTAAGGCCTTCATCATATGTCTGGTGATTTTTGGCTTCTGTTACTCATGAACAACAGATCATTTGAAAAATGTGCATGAGCCAGACTCATTGACCACTGGACTTTGATAGAGTGACCAGGAATGAGCTAGCCTGTGTCAGTATCCATAGATCTTCTGGGACCATTCAGTTTCTCCAAAGATGAATCCTCCAATCTCCTGGATGGGGCTATATTCCTGGTTGCTGAGCAGAGCACAGGAAGGAGGCTGGAGTTCCCACCACTCAATATGTACGCTTCCACTTAAATCCCTTGTTTTCTACTCCGTGTTTCACTCACTCTCTTTACTATGCCTGGTCTCCCTGAGTCCTGAGCCTCAACATTCAATGTTCCTAGTCACCTCTTGGGGTGGTTTGTGGGAGGAAAGACTGGTCACTAGCTTTATAGGGTAGGAGAAGGTACCTAGGGTCCTTTTTAATATATATATATATGTGTGTGTATATATATATATATACACACACACACACACACACACACACATATACACTTTGTATATAGATGTTCAACTAATCACCTTAGTCTTCTGGCCCATGCCTCACTCACACTTTCCATGGTACCTCTGCCTTCAAGTTCTAGACCTTTCTGGGATTCTGTTGGATAAACTGGTTTGCTTCTCAGTTGATAAATCTCCTCAGCAGGTACTTAGGTTATTCTCTACTCCATCCTGCTACAGAGGTTACTACTCCTTCATCTGCCTCCTCTCTTCCATGATATATATTGATCTCTCCCATCTGTTTTGGTTTCCTGGTTTTTTGTTTGTTTTAATTTTTTGCCCTTGTAGGTTTATGCCTCTTTTTATTCCTTTATTATTATTTTCATGGTATTTTGGGAAGGAATGGAGATAGACATATGAAGGCAATATGCTGTTTTTAACTAGAGGCTACCAATTCTGTTGATGATATTTAAATAGTACCATTAATCAGGAAGGAGGGCAAGATGAAAAACTAATATTTATTGTTTGTCTACCATATGCCAGACACTGTGTTCTCAAAAACTTTAAATAGTAGGTACCATCTCCATTTTTCAGATAAGGATACTGACACTCAGAAAAATTAAGTAACATGTTAACAGTTACATAACCAGTAAGTGAAGAATTATCTTTGCATTCAAACCTGGGTTTTCTAGGCTCTAAATATGTCACAAGAATCATTCAAGTCATCTCTTTTCACCAAAATGCAGCCCAGTTGGAAATACAGAGTAAAGGACAATTCTCTACTTCCTCATGATCAGAACAATGTTGGTGAAACATAACATACCTCTTTCAATCCACTGCTCAAAATCAACTGGCTCTTTAGAAGTGCTCTTTTCAATCCTCAAGGTCCGTACTGACATTGTAAATAAACAAAATAAAGTGTTAATTATCTACCTAATTCTATGTTGCTGTCCCTGTATTCCTTTTTTCCTTTGTCTGAGACCGTCAGGCATTGGTGGGACTGCACAAAGTACTGGGATCAGGAACAACATGTTCTGAAAATCACTCACTCACTCTGTTTTTCCATAAGTCCCTACGGTAAAATGCAGACTGTGTAACTGTAATTTTACAAGTGTTTACAAGCATATAACACAAAGCTAGTAGGGCCTTTCTGCATTTGGAATCATCTAGTTTTTTGTTTTGTGTTTTTGGTTTTTTGTACACTGGTAAATAATACCATTAGTGGTCTTGATCATAAAACTTTACGGAGAAACTACTATGAGTCAGACATATTCATTGACTCTTGACTTCAATCTTAGGAGAAAGGTATTATTAACTTACTTTACTGATGAGGAAACAGGCTTAAAGAAATCAGGCAACTTAGAGAAGCCAGGTGAAATGTTCAATGATATAGAGCTAGTAAGTGCTAGAACTGGAATTCAGACTTTAGGTCTGACTCCAGAGCCTTCACAATTAATGACAGAAGAGAAAATGCAGTCATCTTCCTTCTGCACTGGTTTTTTTCCTTTACCCCTAAATCAGTTCCCTTCACCCCAAATCCATTCTTCCCCTTCTCTGTTCTGTGCCCTGTCGGGAGGACCCCTGGGGACTGCATCACCTGGACTCACTTGCCCACTGACTACTGGTTGGATTTGGCCAAATGGAGGCACTGGAAGGAAATTGAAGAGCAGTGGGGAAGTGACATCAGGTTGTATTTTCTCCACGCTCTACCCATTTCAGTGCCGTGTCTGACAGTTGTTATGTCCATTCACAGTTACAGCTCCTGTTGGGCAGGCTCTTATGCATGGGCTCCAGCACTCACTGGGCTCCAGCAATACTATTTCCTTCTGTTGGCCCAGGGGAGATAATGGCTTCTGCTGTAGCCACTTTCTGGGTGTCTCACCATCCCTAGTTTGTTCCCTTAACCCAGGCCATAATTCTGTAAGTAGTCCCATCAATAATGTCTCTTCATTTGAGTCATCTGGGATATATCCTGTTTCCTGCCCTGATTTTGTCTGACATACTTTATCCTTAAATAAACAAAAGACAGGATTAGGATGATGTTCCAGTGGGAGATATTCTTCCTAAATCCCTCAGAAAATGCCATTATTAATAAAAGCATCAAAATTACCAAATGCAAATAATCAGGGTTATCAGATTTTCAGAAAGAACTGGACAGAGAACCCCTAGCCAAAAGAATCTGGAATAAAGATATCAAGAAACCTAGTGTTCTGGCAAGCTGGCGTCTTATACTCATAACACGGTCTTTTGCCAAAGGCTTTCACGTAGTAAATTGCATGGAAATTATTATGTGCTTCGGAAGGGTTTCAAATTTGCAGTTTCAGAGAGGCTAACTGTGCTCAAGGCAGTTAACCCATACTCCCCACACATCAACCCCAGCAATAAAACTGGATTCCATGCGGTAAAAAAAAAATCAGTGTTTTGCCAAAAGTTTACATACGTGCCTTCTGCCTATAGACAAACTGAAAGATGATGAAAATTAATGAAATGAAGTGAAATGAAAATATCATGCTTACCAAAGTAACTCTGGATTAAAAGCCTTTCAATCCTTACATGTTTGTGAAAACAAATAATGAACTCTTGGGGAAACATTCCTGTGGTGGTCCAAAATGTTTCTGGATTTCTATTGTTAATTTTAAAGAAAAAGAGAAAAGAATAGCCAAATGTTTAGAAATGTTTAATCACAAAATTCCACTGAATAACTATTAAAAAAAATAAACGACCACTGGATTCTTGCAACCCCTTTCTTTCTTCTTCTTTTATTTTTTTTTTAATATTTATTTATTTATTTGGCTGCACCGGGTCTTACTTGTGGCACATGGGATCTTTACTTGTGGCATGTGGGATCTAGTTAGCTGAACAGGGATCGAACCTGGGCCTCCTGCGTTGGGAGCGCAGAGTCTTAACCACTGGACCACCAGGGAAGTCCCACAACCCCTTTCTAACTGTTCATTCTGCCTCTAATCTCTCCTCAACTTTAATAATTCTTTACTACTACCAGATACATTTTTAAAAAAATGGAATTGATGTCAGTCTTGTCTAAAAGCAGTGACCCCTTACTACCTATGAATCTAAACTCCTTAGTATGGCATTTTGTGACCCTGTACAATCTGGTCCCATCGTTAAGTATATCGTCCCCCATCGTGATATCATCTCCCATTATCGTAGTCACGTTGGACCAGTTAAAATTCTGCAAACACGTCATGTAGGCTCATGCCTCTGTGCCTTAGTTCATGAGGTTCTCTTGACCTAAAAAGCCCTTCTTCCCATGCAAAAGTTTATTCACTTTTTGGTCACATCTCTCCAACCCCAACAAATCACAATAACTTTCTCCCTCCTTTGCACTCACTTCACACACAGCATCCATTTTTACATTAGCACTTTTCTCTTGTGTTTTTATTGCTCCAGCTACACCCTCTTTAAGTCCAGCCACTTTCTCTTAGTCACCTTTGTATCCCCAGCAACTATCACAATGGCTGACCCACAGCAGATACACAACAGATGTTTGTTGAAAAAAATTAAAACATGCACTCAACGTTGGTCATATAGTATGTAAAATTACATATATACTTAGACACACACACACACACACACATATAGTATTGACTACAGAAATAATCACTTCTATTTTAATTATATAAGGTCTTTCTTTCTTTTTTGGAGATAAAATTTACCTACAGTGGAATTTCTCTTAAGTGTGCAATTCAGTTTTGATAAACGTATATGCTTATGTACCCAATATCACAAGGTAACCAATACCCTAATCAAGATAAAGAACATTTCCATCACTCTAGAAACCTCCTTTCTCTTCCCTCCAAACAACCTCCTTTATGCAACCACTGCTCTGATTCCTATCACCATAGACTATGCTATAGTTTGTTTATTCATTTTTTGTTAGATATTTTTGTTGAATATTTGAATTGCTTCCAATTTTTTACTATTATGAGTAAAACTTCTATAAACATACTTGTACAGGTGTTTTTGTGGATATGTTTTCATTTCTCTTGGATAATTACTAGGAGTGGAATTGCTGAGTCATAAGGTAGAGGTATGTTTAATTTTATATGATGATGTCACAGTTCCAAAGTGGTTGTGCCATTTTCCATTCCTAACAGAAATGTGACGGAGTTCTAGCTGCTCCACATCCTTGACAACATTTGCTGTTGTCAGGCTTTTTAGCCGTTCTAGTGGATGTGAAATGATATCTGACTATGTTATTAATTTGCATTTCCCTGATGACAAATTATTCTAAGCCCTTTTTCAAAAACGTGCTTTTTAGCCATTCATATATTTTCTTTTGTGAAGTGTCTGTTAAGTACTTCTCATTTTTAAAAAAGCTCTTTTGGACTTCCCTGGTGGCACAGTGGTTAAGAATCTGCCTGCTAATTCAGGGGACATGGATTCGAGCCCTTGTCCAGAAAGATCCCACATGCGACAAAGCAACTAAGCCCGTGTGCCACAATTGCTGAGCCTGTGCTCTAGAGCCCGCAAACCACAATTACTGAGCCTGTGTGCCACAACCACTGAAGCCCGTGCACCTAGAGCCCATGCTCCGCAACAAGAGAACCCACCGCATTGAAAAGCCCCAGCACTGCATTGAAGAGTAATCCCCGCTCACCACAACTAGAGAAAGCCCACAAAGCAATGAAGACGCAACACAGCCAAAAATAAATAATAAATAAATTTATTTTAAAAATAATTTTTTTTTTATTTTGCGGTACACAGGCCTCTCACTGTTGTGGCCTCTCCCGTTGCAGAGCACAGGCTCAGGACGCGCAGGCTAAGCGGCCATGGCTCACAGGCCTAGCTGCTCTGCGGCATGTGGTATCCTCCCGGACCGGGGCACGAACCCGCGTACCCTGCATCAGCAGGCGGACTCTCAACCACTGCGCCACCAGGGAAGCCCTTAATTGTGTCTTTCAATGAGTATTAGTTTTATTTTTGGTGAAGTCCAGTTTTATTACTCTTTTTTTTTTTTTTTTTTTTGCGGTACGCGGGCCTCTCGCTGTTGTGGCCTCTCCCGTTGCAGAGCACAGGCTCCAGACGCACGGGCTCAGCGGCCATGGCTCACAGGCCTAGCCGCTCAGCGGCATGTGGGATCCTCCCGGACCGGGGCACGAACCTGTGTCCCCTGCGTTGGCAGGTGTACCCTTAACCATTGCGCCACCAGGAAAGCCCTACTCTTTTCTTTTATGCTTATTTTTGTGCCTGACTTCCTTCCTTCCTCCCTCCCTCCCTCTCTTTATTTTTGTTTGTGTTGGGTCTTCATTGCTGTGTGTGGTCTTCCTCTAGATGCGGCGAGTGGGGGCTACTCTTCATTGCAGTGCGCGGGCTTCTCACTGCGGTGGCTTCTCTTGTTGCCGAGCATGGGCTCTAGGTATGCAAGCTTCAGTAGTTGTGGCTCGCAGGCTCTAGAGTGCAGGCTCAGCAGTTGTGGCGCAAGGGCTTAGTTGCTCCACAGCATGTGGGATCTTCCCGGACCAGGGCTCGAAACCATGTCCCCTGCGTTGGCAGGAGGATTCTTAACCACTGTGTCACCAGGGAAGCCCTGTGTCTTTTTTTTTTTTGCGGTACGCGGGCCTCTCACTGTTGTGGCCTCTCCCGTTGTGGAGCACAGGCTCCAGACGCGCAGGCTCAGCGGCCATGGCTCACGGGCCCAGCCGCTCCGCGGCATGTGGGATCTTCCCGGACCAGGGCACGAACCCATGTCCCCTGCATCGGCAGGCAGACCCTCACCACTGCGCCACCAGGGAAGCCCCGCCCTGTGTCTTCATTAAGAAATCTTTGCCTACTTCATTGTCACAAAAGTACTTTCTCGTATTTTCTTTTAGAAACTTTATTTTAGCTTTGAATTGAGTTCTATTATCCATATTGAATTAATTTTTGTGTTTAGTATGAGGCAGGGGTTGAGGGGCTTTTTTTTATCCACATGTTTATTCAGTCGTTCCAGCACCATGTTAAAAAGACTTTCCTTGGACTTCCCTGGTGGCGCAGTGGTTAAGAATCCGCCTGCCAATGCAGGGGACACGGGTTTGATCCCTGGCCCAGGAAGATCCCACATGCCGCGGAGCAGCTAAGCCCATGCACCACAACTACTGAGCCTGCACACCACAACTATTAAAGCCCGTGAGCCCTAGAGCCCACATGCCACAACTACTGAGCCCGCGTGCTGCAACTACTGAAACCCGTGCACCTAAAGTCTGTGCTCCGCAACAAGAGAAGCCACCACAATGCGAAGACAGTGCACCACAATGAAGAGTAGCCCCTGCTCACCCCAGCTAGAGAAAGCCTGCACCCAGCAATGGAGACCCAATGCAGCCAAAAAAAAAAAAAGACTTTCCTTTTCCTATTGAATCACCTTAGTGTCTTTTCCTAATATTAATGGACTGTCTATGGGTGTATGTACTTCTGCCCCTCCATTTTATTCCATTGATCTGTTTCTGTATCCTTAGCCTTTGTCAAAAAGTAATTGACTTTATATGTGTGGGTCTATTTCTGGGTTCTCTAGTCTGTTCCACTGATCTATATAGATCTTTACAAAAATGTCATGCTGTTTTGATTACTGTGTGTTTATTTTAAATCTTGAAATCAGATAATTTAAGATTTCTTCTTTTCAAAATTAGTTTGAAAAGATTAGTTTGCATTTCCATACAGATTTCAGAATCAACTTGATAATTTCTATGTAAAAGTCTATTGAGATTTACTGAATCTATAGGTCATTTAAGGGAGAAACTGCCACTGTAACAATATTGAGTTTTCCAATCATGAATGTAGTGTATCTTTTCATTTACTTAGTTCTTTAATTTCTCTCGGCAACGTTTTATAGTTTTGACCGTAAAGGTCTTGCATGTCTTATTAAATTTATTTTTAACTATTTCATGTCTTAAATGCTAATGTAATTGGAATTTTTTAAAATTTCATTTTCTAAATGTTTCCTTCTAGTATATAGTAATACAATTGATTTTTGTGTATTGACCTCGCTAAATTTACTTATTAGCTCTAGCAGTTTTTTGCAAATTCCTTAGGGTTACATAGATTCACATAATCTGCGAACAAAGGCAATTTTTTTTTAGTGGCCAATAGCTCTTGATTTATACACACACACACACACACACACCCCTGGAGAAACTGAAACTCAAATAAATATTATGAATAGTTCAAAAGGCTACTTGGTTACAAGATATGTAAAGAGGACTCATTCCAAAGCTTATTTTTCCTTGTTGCCATCTGAAAGAGGAAGGCTCTTTGGGGAAATACCACAAGGGTGCATTTTGATCACTATCCTCATTATAATATGTCTACTAATTTTCCTAAAAAAATTTTTTTAGGGGCTTCCCTGTGGCGCAGTGGTTGAGTCTGCCTGCTGATGCAGGGGACGCGGGTTCGTGCCCCGGTCCGGGAAGATCCCACATGCCGCAGAGCGGCTGGGCCTGTGAGCCATGGCCACTGAGCCTGTGTGTCCGGAGCCTGTGCTCCACAATGGGAGAGGCCACAACAGTGAGAGGCCTGCGTACCGCAAAAAAAAAAAAGAAAAAAATTTTAAATTTTTTTACAATTTTAAAGGTTACTTTGCATTTACAGTTATTAAAAAATATTGGCTATATTCCCCATGTTGTACAATACATCCTTGAGCCTGTCTTACACCCAACAGTTTCCCCCTCTCGTCTCCCTGCTGGTAAACACTAGTTTGTTCCCTAGATCTGTGAGTCTGCTTCATTTTTTGTTATATTCATTAGTTTGTTGTGTCTTTTAGATTCCACATGTAAGTGATATCATACTATACTGAACAAAGATAATTTTGGTCTTTCCAATCTTTATGACTTCTATATCTTTTCTTGCGTTATTGCATTGTTTAAGACCTCCAGGACAATACTGAATAGAAATGGTGAGAACAAACATCCTTGATTTGTTTCCAGTACTGGGGGGGAAGCATTTTTTTTTTAACCGAACATGGTTGATTTACAATATTATATTAGTTTCAGGTGTACAGCACAGTGATTCACTATTTTATAGATTATACTCCATTTAAGGTTATTACAAAATAATGGTTATATTTCCCTGTGTTGTACAACAGGGGTCCCCAACCCCTGGACCACAGACCAGTACTGGTCTGCAGCCTTTTAGGAACCAGGCCGCCCAGCAGGAGGTGAGTTGAGCAGTGGTCAAGTGAGTGAAGCTTCATCTGCCGCTCCCCATCGCTTGTGTTACTGCCTGAACCACCCCCCCACCCCCTGGTCCATGGAAAAATTGTCTTCCACAAAACTGGTCCCTGGTGCCAAAAAGGCTGGGCACTGCTGCTGTACAATATATCTTTATTGCTTATCTATTTTGTATGTAGTAGTTTGTATCTCTTAATCTCATACCCCTATCTTGCCCCTCCCCACTTCCCTCTCCCCACTGATATCCACTAGTTTGTTTTCTATATCTGTGAGTCTGTTTCTGTTTTGTTATATATACTCATTTGTTCTATTGGGAAAGCATTTATTATTTCACCATTAAGCTGAAAATTTTTAGTAGATGCTTTTATCAAAATGAGAAAATTCCCTTCTCTTTTTAACTTTTTGAGAGTTGTTATCATGAATGGATGCTGAATTTTGTCAAATGATTTTTTGGAATGATCATATGATTTTTTTTCTCTCTTGTTCTGGCAATATGGTAAATTACACTCATCAATCTGTATTCCTGTGATAATGTGGTGAATATGCCAATCTTGCATTCTTATGATAAACTCCATTAGCTGAATTCAATTTACAAGGTTTTTTGGGTCTATGTTTACAAAGGATACTGTCCTTTAATTGTCCTTTCTTGTAATGTCTTTGTCAGGCTTTGGTATCAGGATTACGCTGTTCTCATAAAACAATATAGGAAATGTTTCTCCTCTATTTTTGAAAGGGTTTCTGAAAGATTGGTACTATTTTTTCTCTAAATATTTAATATAATTTCTATAATTGATATAAACTATTCAAATTATTAAATTTCATCTTGTGTCATTTTTATAAGTTGAGTTTTTCAAGGAATCTGTCCATTTCATCTAAGTTGTCAAATTGATTAGCCTAAATCTGTTCTTGATATTGACTTACTATTGTTTTAGAATCTGTAGTGATATTGCTTCTTTCAATTCTGGTACTAGTAACTTGCATTTTCTCTTTTTATTTTAGTCAGTCTTGCTAGAGATTTATAACTTTTATAAACCTTTTCACATAGTCAACTTTTGGCTTTGATAATTTTTCTGTCTATTTTCTATTTCATTGATTTCTGCTCTTACCTTTGTTATTTATTATCCTCTACTTTCTTTGGTAAAATTTGTTCTCTGTTATCTAGCTTCCTAAGGGAGAAATTTAATTATTGTTTTTGTTTGTTTGTTTGTTTTTGCAGTACGTGGGTCTCTCACTGTTGTGGCCTCTCCCGTTGTGGAGCACAGGCTCCGGACGTGCAGGCTCAGCGGCCATGGGTCCCGGGCCTAGCCTCTCCGTGGCACGTGGGATCTTCCCAGACCGGGACATGAACCCGTGTCCCTTGCAACGGCAGGCAGACTCTCAACCACTGCACCACCAGGGAAGCCCTAATTATTGTTTTAAAACATTCTATTTTTTTTTTTTTTAGTTGTGTGTGTCTTCGTTGCTGCGTGTGGGCTTTCTCTAGTTGTGGCGAGCAGGGTCCACTCTTCATTGTGTTGTGTGGGCTTCTCATTGCAGTGGTTTCTCTTGTTGCACCGCATCGGCTCTAGGCACGTGGGCTTCAGTAGTTGCAGCACGTGGGTTCAGTAGTTGTGGCGCATGGTCTCTAGGGCACGCAGGCTTCCATAGTTGCGGTGTGGGGACTCAGTAGTGGTGGCACAGGAGCTCAGTAGCTCTGCGGCATGTGGGATCTTCCTGAACCAGGGATCGAACCCATGTCCCCTGTGTTGGCAAGTGGATTCTTAACCACCGTGCCACCAGGGAAGCCAGAATATTTTTATTTATTTGGCTGTGCCAGGTCTTTGTTGCGGCATGCAGGATCCTTAATTGTGGAAGGCGGGATCTTTTAGTTGTGGCATGCAGAATCTTTAGTTGTGGCACGCAGAATCTTTAGTTGTGGCATGCGGGATATTTAGTTGTGGCATGCGGGATCTTTAGTTGTGGAATGCGGGATCTTAGTTGTGGCATGTGGGATCTTTAGTTGTGGCATGTGAACACTTAGTTGCAGCATGTGGGATCTAGTTCCCTGACGAGGGATCGAACCCGGACCCCCTGCACTGGGAGCGTGGAGTCTTAGCCACTGGACCACCAGGGAAGTTCCCATCTGTCAGTTTTCGCTTTATGTAGTTTTAATAATGATTATGAGGTCAATGTACATTTAGATTGTTATTTCTTCTTGATGAATTGATATGTTAACATTATAAAATGTCCCCTTTATATCTGAAAATACTCCTTATCTTATATTTTACTTTGTCTGATATGACAATAGCCACAGCCACTTTCTCATGCTTACTATTGATAGGGTGCATCTTTTTCATCCTTTTATTTTCAACCTATTCATGGCTTTATATTTAAAGTACATCTCTTGCAGACACCATACACTTGGGTCTTTCATTTTTACCCAGTATAACCCTCTCTGCCATTTAATTGAAGTGTTTAGAATACTGGCATTTAATATAGTTATTGATATGGTTGGGTTTAACTCTTGTTATTCATTTTTTATTTGTCCCTCCCATCTATTTTTTCTTGTACCATTTCTCCTTTCCTACCTACTTTAAAAAATATATTTATTTATTTATTTTGGCCGCGCTGGCTCTTAGTTGCAGCACGCGGGCTTATAGTTGCAGCATGCAGACTCCTTAGGTGCGGCATGTGAACTCTTAGTTGCAGCACACATGCGGGATCTAGTTCCCCAACCAGGGGTCGAACCCAGGCCCCCTGCATTGGGAGCATGGGGTCTTACCCACTGGACCACCAGGGAATTCCCTCCTTTCCTATCTACTTTTGAGTGAATCAAAAAAGTTTTAATGCTGCTTAATTCCTTTATTAGTTATTTAACTATACCTCTTATTTTTAGTGGCTGCTCTCAAGGTTATCAAACCTCATGACAGTCAATTTGCACTGAACTCCACTTTTGTGCCATTGTTTTAATATATTTTATACACACATATATAATAAATCCCACAATACAAAAGGTTTTTTCCCATTAAGTGGTTAGTTCTTTCAAAATTATTAAAAGATAGTCTTTTATATTTACTGAAATATTTACCATTTCCAATACACTTACTTTCTTCCTGAATGTTTGAATTTCCATCTAATATTTTATCATTTCAACCTGCAGAACTTTCTTTAGCATTTCCTGTGATGCAAGTCTGTTTGTGGTAAGTGAAAAGTCTTTCTTATATCCTATATTTTTTAGTGATATTTTAACTAGACATAGAACTCTGGGTTGACAGGTTTCTTATTTGTTTGTTTCTCTTTTCCCCCCAGCATTTTAAAGATATGGTTCCACTGTAACCTGAATTCCATTGCTTGTGATGCAAAGTTGGCTGTCACTTGTACCAATGTACCCCCGTATGTAATATATTTTTTTGCTCCCGGTGTTTAAAAATTTTTTTCTCTATCTTTGTTTTTCAGCAGTTTGGCTATGATATGGTCTCTTATTAATCCTGCTTGGGGTTTGCTGAGTTCCTTGGATCTGTGAGTTGGTATTCTTTAATAAAACTGGGGAAAATTCAGCCAAAAAGTAGAAACAATTCAGATATCCATCAACTGATGAATGGGTAAATAAAATTTGCCATATACATATAATGGAATTATTTGGCAATAAAAATGAATGAAGCACTGATACATGCTACAACATGGATGAGCCTTGAAAACATGTAAGTGAAAGAAGGCAGTCCAAAAACAACATATGTATTATTCTATTGATATGAATGTCTGGATAAGCAAATATGTAGGGACAGAAGGTAGATCTGTGGTTGTCTAGGGCTCATGGGGATAGGGGATGACAATGAAAGTGTGTGAGGTTTCTTTTTGGGGTGCTGAAATGGATTGTGCAGATGGCTGCATAACTCAGAATATGCTGGAAGCCACTGAATTGTATATCTTAAATGGTTGAATTTTATGGTATGAGAATAATATGTCAATAAAGGTGTTACAAAAAAGAAAAAAACAGAATCCAGGTCTCTAACTCACAATTCTTGATTTTTTTATACTATGCTTACTATTTCACAATTTCTTTTAATTTATATTTATGTGGTTTAAATTTTTATTTATTTAAATAAATTAAACAATTTTTACTTGCCCTATGTTTTTCCTGGGTGCTTTTAATGACCACGATCAATGTTTTTTTTTTGGTACGCGGGTCTCTCACTGTTGTGGCCTCTCCCAGTGCGGAGCACAGGCTCTGGATGCGCAGGCTCAGTGGCCATGGCTCACGGGCCCAGACGCTCCGCGGCATGCAGGATCTTCCCGGACCGGGGCACGAACCCGTGTCCCCTGACCATGATCAATGTAATAACATAAAGATATGCAGAGATGTACTTGGATTTTAAAATAACATAACTGAATTCCTGTAATTAAGTAAAATGAAGTTATCAAAATAGTAATTTCCTTTAAAACAAGGCCTTATAGCCATTGACTGTTCAACATCTATCATCTCATGTGATAATAAAAAAAAGTCATGTAATTTTTTCACAGCTCTGAGGTAGTCAGGGAAGGTGGTATTATCCCCATTTTTCAGACCGGGAAACTGAGGCTCAAAGAATAACATATATAGGGCTCCCCTGGTGGCGCAGTGGTTGAGAGTCCGCCTGCCGATGCAGGGGACGTGAGTTCGTGCCCTGGTCTGGGAAGATCCCACATGCCGCGGAGCAGCTGGGCCCGTGAGCCGTGGCCGCTGAGCCTGCGCGTCCGGAGCCTGTGCTCCGCAACAGGAGAGGCCACAACAGTGAGAGGCCCGTGTACCGCAAAAAAAAAAAAAAAAAAGAAAAAAAAAGAATAACATATATATTCTTAGCCCAAAGTAACACACATAGTTCACTTACCCAGGAATTTTAACTGTAAATCTCTCATTCTTTTACATTATGCCAAAGGAAGCAATTCTCTCTCTCTTCTACTTTTTCTAACTCATTTTTTTGTGTGTAGAATTTTTCTCCTTTTTCATTGACATGTTAAATACCAGGGGTCAAAAGTAGAGTCAAGAGGAAGTAGAAATATAATCAATTTTTTTTTTTTTTTTGCGTTACTCGGGCCTCTCACTGTTGTGGCCTCTCCCATTGTGGAGCACAGGCTCTGGATGTGCAGGCTCAGCACCATGGCTCACAGGTCCAGCCACTCCGCGGCATGTGGGATCCTCCCGGACCGGGGCACGAACCCGCGTCCCCTGCATCAGCAGGTGGACTCTCAACCACTGCGCCACCAGGGAAGCCCTATAATCACTTTTTAAAACTCTATTTCTGAGGAAATTGAGAATTGGAAGCACTATCCAGTAGGGGCAAATTTATAGCACTGTTTTCTCCAAATAATTCTATTGTTACTTCCATTTAGATAAATCAACTTATGAGCAAAGAATAAATTTTACTATCTACTATATAAAATCTAATTGTATTTGTTGGAAATGCATATGAATTAAAAGTCTCTGATGTGCTCTGTTCAGTTATTGGGTCAGTAACTACTTTACTCCATATAGTTTTCTGTATTAAGGGTCTTTGTCTAATCTAAAAAATATTATGCACTTATTCATTAGTATGGACTGATAAAGTCTAAAATATTATATTACATATAACAGCCAATTTTAATGATCTATAAACATATTCACTTGAAAGAAAGGTCACCAAAAGGTAAGGTAAGGTAAATTGATCTTGCCTTGAAAATTTGATTTATCTCCAATCAAAGACAGGAGTATTTTTGGAAAGATCTCTATTTCTGGCAAACGATTTAAGGTAAATCTCTGTAGGTCTGTGATCCTCATAGCAGTTCCCACATTTATATCTCTACTCTAAGGCAAAGTGAGATAAATAACTATTACCTGAATTTCAGGAGATAAAAAACTAAGAAGGATTAAGAGGCACATATATTAAGTTTTTTATTCAAACCTTAAGTTTTAAAAACTGGGAGTTGGAAGACATGAGTGTTAGTTTTGATTCTGACACTTGCTTATCTGTATGATTTTGAGTAAGTCATTTTACCTCTAATCATTTTTTTCATCATCTTTATAATGAGGTTGAAAATACTTTTTTTTTTTTTTGGCCTCTTACCCCCCAAGCTTACTGTGAGGGTCAAATTACATAACATCTATAATACTATAAAGCCCTGGGCTTCCCTGGTGGTGCAGTGGTTGAGAGTCCGCCTGCCGACGCAAGGGACACGGGTTCGTGCCCCGGTCCGGGAAGATCCCACATGCCACGGAGCGGCTGGGCCCGTGAGCCATGGCCGCTGAGCCGGTGCGTCCGGAGCCTGTGTTCCGCAACGGGAGAGTCCACGACAGTGAGAGGCCCGCGTACCGCAAAAGAAAAACAAAACCAAAACAAAACTATAAAGCCCTATGCAAATATATATTAACAGATGCATATATGTAAGTATGTGTGTATGTATATGTGTATATGTATGAGTGTATGTATGACTAATCTTTGATGGTCTAATTCACAAGCTACTCCACAAATATTTTAAGACACTGTGGAGTCAAAGATGAAGTCATAATCTCTGACTTCTAGAAATTTCCAGTTGAGAGGGGAGACATACATTAAAAATAAATAATTATATAATAAAGGAATAAATAAGATAATAGAGGTATATATCAAATTCTACCGGAGCCCACCAAAAAGGGAAACTATCCTACCCGAGGGAAAGTGACAGATGTCAGTGAGAGAGGAGGTAAGAACTGGGCTTAAAGGAAAAGGTCCAATTGCTAGAATTTTATACAGATACATGGACCTCACAATAGAACACAAAGAGCCACGAGATCTATGTTACAACTGGCTCTGCCTTCAATAGTTAAAATTAGTACCTGACCTCTTTAGATCTCTCTGACCACAAGTCTAAATGAAAGGTTTTGATAAGATGAACTCATAAGTTCTTCTAGCTCTAAAATTATATGATTCTATGAGTCAAACTCAGATCACTGTACAAATACCAAGAAAGAGAACTCAAGAGGGTAATAAAATTGCCAGAACTATTAAAAAAGGAGTTTTTCTTGGATGGACTTGGAGGGTATTTGCTTAATGAAATAAGTCAGTCAGAGAAAGACAAATACTGTATACCACTTATATGCAGAATCTAAAAAATAAAATAGTGAATATAATAAAAAAGAAAGAGACTTACAGATAAAGGGAACAAACTAGTGGGGAGAGGGAAGTGGAGAGGGGCAAGATAGGGCTGGGGGACTAAGAGGTACAAACTACTACGTATAAAATAATTAAGCTACAAGGATATATTGTATAACACAGGAATTATAGCCAATATTTTATAATAACTATAAATGGAGTATAACCTTTAAAAATTGTGTATTGCTACAGTGTACACCTGAAACTTACATAATATTGTAAAGCAACTATACTTCAATTTTTTTTTTTAATTTTTTGGGTGCGGCATGCGGGAACTTACTTCCCCAACCAGGGATTGAACCCGCGGCCCCTGTATGGAAGTGTAGAGTCTTAACCACTGGACCACCAGGTAAGTCCCATATACCTCAATTTTTTAAAAAAAGAAGTTCTTCCATTAACTACTTTTTTCCTGAAATTTAGGTCTGAGAATGATATCTATCCCTATCTAGAATAAGCTCTAGCACAGTGAAGAGTGGTAACTGGAATGATATCAAGAAGCAGAGAACCAAATAATGCAGGTGGATAGCAAGAAGTGAAGCATTCAGTTCAGCAAAGATGTTGCTTAGACCAGAAAGAAAATAGGCAGTAGATAGTAAGTCATACTGTTTATATTCATATTTGCCAAGAAAAACTTGGAATAAAACCATAACCAGATATTAAAATGTATACTTCCATAAAAAGAGGTAGCTGTTAAAAAAAAAAAAAAAAAAAAAAAAAAAAAAGAGGTAGCTGTTGTTTGAAGTTTTGCCTTGTTAGACCACATCTTTAAAAACTATTTTTATAAAAAGTTCAGTTTAGGAATTCATAAAGAAAAGGATCAGGGACTTCCCTGGTGGCACAGTGGTTAAGAATCCACCTGCCAATGCAGGGTACATGGGCTCGAGCTCTGGTCAGAGAAGATCCCACATGCCGCAGAGCAACTAAGCCTGTGCACCACAACTACTGAGCTTGTGCTCTAGAGCCCACACACCACAACTACTGAACCCGTGTGCCACAACTACTGAAGCCCACACACCTAGAGCCCGTGCTCCGTCATGAGAGAAGCCACTGCAATGAGAAGCCCGTGCACTGCAACTAAGAGTAGCCCCCGCTCGTCACAACTAGAGAAAGCCCGCGCGCAGCAATGAAGACCCAACACAGCCAAAAATAAAGAAATTAAATAAAGAAATTTAAAAAAAAAAGGATCAAGACCCTAAATATACACAACTGAATTAGCTCCAAGGATGGTACTAAAGTGGGTAGTCAGGTAATTCAGTTCACCAGACATTTATTAAACTATGTTTAACAGTGCTAGTTGTTGTAAAACACATAATCTCAGTACTCAGGGGTTCACTGACCTAATACTAAAACTTTTAGGAAGAAAGAACAGTAACTCTTACCCATCAATTATATTTTCAGGTGGGTGTTTTTCATCACTTGATGTAGCTAAAATCACTTCAGTCCCTTCAGAGCTCAAACAAACATCAATGTTTCTCATCTTAAAGTATTTAACCTGCAAGGAAAACAAAACAAAACAACAAAAGCAATCTTTTTATTCTTTGAATTTTATCTTGAGCAAAGGAAGGGAGAGAAAGCCTGTTGCCTAGCACAAAGCTTACCAACCAAGTTATTCAACAAGTGGGAGGGACTTTATTTACTTATGTAAACTTCTTACCTCTCCCAAGGATAATCTGTGAGATATGAGTATTTGCTCTACTCTAATCCACAGAAGTCCCTGACACCAACATAATTTTTCTGTTTCTAAAATTAAAAACCCTCAATAATTATATGGAAACACTTAATATGCTAGAGTGACATGACTTAGTAGGTAAGTTTTTAAAAAGTGTTTATATAGTTATAATTCAGAAATTTAAAAAAATTAAGAATATAAAAACAGACACTTTGTAACTATTTATCCATACACTTATCAATTGAAATAGCAAGCAATATTATTTAAATCTTAAAAAATACTGTACGATCGGGATTTTTTTTTGAGCAGAAATGTGAAATGAGAGAAGATAACTTTTCACTTATTTTTAAATTCTAAATCAGTCACTTGGTTCATGAACTTAAATACATTTCTGTTGGAGAGTAATATTTTAAGTCTGATAAAAAGCATAGTGAAAAGATATTGTTGAGCTCTACTATGAACCCTGGAGGGTAAGACACAAGGAAGACCATAGAAGGTTACATCAGAACTCACCCTTCTCCTTGATCTACTGGTGATAAGGCACAAACCAATAATATAGATGCAAAGTGATGGGGAAAGCTGTATCTATAAAGAATTAAAAGATGAAGAGTGTTTGGAAAAGGAAGAAAGGCTTCAAATACACCTCATAGCCTAGCCCCAGTCTAACTTAAAAAAAAAAAACTATTTCAAATAAACAAACAAGGTAGAGCGAATATTACACTTATTAAACAGCTATGTACTGACTTCCCAGATTTGATTTTAACATTTTTCCATAGGTACTTTGTTTTTTTTTTAAAGAAATAAGTAGCCCCTTACTGTCCTTATTCTCTTCCTTGCCCAGTGGTAACAGCTATTCTGAAATTGGTGAATAACCTTTATTTATTTATTTATTTATTT
>RJWK010036358.1:0-21764 GCA_004363435.1 Platanista minor | reverse complement strand
TAATTAAACTATAATACAATCACTTGGGTTACCCATAACCAATCTTTGGAAGATTAATATAGGATGCTATTCTTTTGCTCATATTTGGCCTCTGCATGGTAATGAAACAGCAATAAGGTTTATGTTCCCATAACTTAATGTAGTGTATTTAAGCCACAGGCTGCTGCATCTCAGCTAGAGGTGATAGAGGCTGTTTTTCACAGGCCTTGGTAGAAAAACACGAACGGTGACACAACTGATTTGCTTTTGCCAGGTAGAGTACCAAGTACATCTGCAAAATTTTGGCATTTTCAATGCCTCCTGCTTTTTCTTTAGGATTAATCGCCCTACAGAGCCGAGGCATTGGTTTAAGTAAAACATATCCAACCAGTAGCTTCAGTTTAAGTGGGAAGACAAGATGGTTATATGGAAAAGTATTGTTGGTTCTTAAAAGATATTAAGGTTTTGATTAGTGGGAAGGGAAGAGGCTAAAAAACGGCGTGAACAAAACTTTGGAGATTGAAACCCTCAGATGTTGGATGCTGAATGGCATTATATGAGACAGAATAGATAAAGGGTAATAGGAATCAAAGTTAATGAGCTGGACAGAGCCAGAACCTTAAGTGAACCTTAAGTGCCAGGTTAAGGAATTTTGGCTTTTCTTTTGAATGCAATGGAGGGTCACAGAATTTTTAAGCAAGGAAAAAAATTAAAGGAATATTTTAAGAAAGCTTAATCTGGCTGTGTGCAGATTAGAATTTGTGAGAGAAATAGATGATGAAGAGACCACTGAGAAAGCTGTTACCTGGTGCAAAAGTGAAATAGAACCCAAGAATAAATATTTGTTGAAAGATAAATTCTGGGACTTTCCTAGTGGCGCAGTGGTTAAGAATCCGCCTGCCAATGCAGGGCACACGGGTTCGAGCCCTGGTCCAGGAAGATCCCACATGGCCGCAGAGCAACTAAGCCCAACTACTGAGCCTGCGCTCTAGAGCCCGTGAGCCACAACTACTGAGCCCCTGCGCCTAGAGCCCGTGCAGTGCAGCAAGAGAAGCCACTGCAGTGAGAAGCCCGTACACCACAACGAAGCACCTGCTCAGCGCTACTAGATAAAGCCTGCGTGCAGCAAGGAAGACCCAACGCAGCCAAATAAATAAAGAAAACTTTTTAAATAAATAAATAAATTTAAATATTCAGGAAAGTTTTTTAAAAAAAAAAAAAAGATAAATTCTGAGCATGTTTTATTGCCATTAAAATTATGTAATGTGTCCATAGCAAGTGCTCTTGGAAGGTTGGTGTTAATCTCATCATTCTGTCTGTATTCTAGAAGAGCACCAGATTTGTCTCTGGAAACATCAGTGGCTGAGATGAAGGAATATATAACAAAGTAAGTGAAAATGAGTGAACCTTTGTTGGAAAATCTAAATTCATCTGGGGAAAATAAACCTGGGAAAAAAGAATAGTAAACATCCTGTTCAGTGTGTCAGTACTAGTGTATCCACACTGAAGTTAGACAGCTGCACACTGGGATTTTATGGGCTGTACTGATGGCCAGTTTCATAGAAGGGAGTCTGGAGACTGAAGATGTGGATTTGATATTAAGAACTCATGTTTGACTTGATTAAATTAATAGCCTCTGAATTGGTCATACTTTCTCATCCTTTAAGGACCTTTTTACTCATATCTTGGAACCAGAGTAGACACCTAATACACTCATTGTTGCCCTGAGTGATTCAGAGTGAGATGATCAAAAATTAACGAATTTCTTTCTGTTCCTCTAGGTTTTCTTTAGAACGTCAGAGCTGGGATCAGCTCTTGCTGTGTTACCAGGAGGAGGCTGAAGAAATCATGTCCAGGTTAGATCTGTGACAGGAAGTAGGAAGCTTTTACCTTGTGGAATTTGATTTGAATTGATTTCAGTTCTGTTAGCACAAATTGAACGACGAGTCCATTCTTAGAGGCCAGTCAACTCTTCAGATCTCTGTAACGTGTATATTATTAGCACTTTGTAAATGGAGAGTGAGGGGGAAGGGAAGGAAGAGGTGTCACTATTTTCAGTCAAAGAACAGAATTGCCTCTGTTCTGTATCCTTGTCTGCCATTCCACATCCTGGGGGAGACGGGCACATTTCTGCCCTGTACCTGGCAACCGGGGGCTGGGCCAAGAACAGTATCAGGGACGTCAGTGAGCACATGGCCTTTGAGCGGCAGGTATGGGAGAGAACCCTGGCCAGGGCCTTCATGGAGATACAGACATGAAATGGGTAATGGAAGATGATGTGTAGGAGAGAGACGATCTTTGTCTGGGTCTTGAAGTCATAAGAAAATGGGTAAGTGCTAGATTTTGTTTTCATTTTACCATCCAAACCAGTGATGTTAAGCTTTTTTTCCCAAACAGAATCTTAGCTAGAAATGTAACTATAAAACAGCCAAAATAGTAATTGCAAAAGTGGCCTCTTAGTAGAGAGGTGCTTTGAGGAACACAGTTTGAAAAACTCCCCCAATCTAAGCATTGATGGTTATTAGTTACTTTCTTCACCCTTTAAATGTTCTATTTATGAAGATAGATAATGTATAAGATGGCAGTTTCAGAATTAAAACTTTTTTTTTTTTTTTCTTTTTTTTTTTATGATACGTGGGCCTCTCACGGTTGTGGCCTCTCCCATTGCGGAGCACAGGCTCCGGACGCGCAGGCTCAGCGGCCATGGCTCACGGGCCCAGCCGCTCTGCAGCATGTGGGATCCTCCCAGACCGGGGCATGAACCCGTGTCCCCTGCATCGGCAGGTGGACTCTCAACCACTGCACCACTAGGGAAGCCCCAGAATAAAAACTTTTGATGGGGCATAGCTTAATAGTTAAGAGGAATGCTTCTGGAAGTAGACTGTCTCTATTCAAATCCTATCTACTCCTTACTTCTGTGACCTTGGGCAATCTGAAGTGCCTCATTTGAAAATGGGAATAATATTAGTTCATACCTCGTTGGGTTATTATGAGGGTTAAATAAGGTTAAATGGAAAGTGCTTAGCTGTGTCTGGCACCCAGTAAGCACTCAGTAAATTGTAGTAGCTGTTACTAAAGAGTCATCATCAGTTTTCATGAACTGTCCATTATACTGTTTGTGGTTGTTGTCAGGGTTGTTTGGCCACACACCATGCAGCTTGCGAGATCTTAGTTCCCCAACGAGGGATCAAACCCACACCCTCGGCCCTCGGCCATGAAAGCACAGAGTCCTAACCACTGGACCTCGAGGGAATTCCCTATATTCAGTTACTTTAGATAATTGAAATGGGCCAGCATCTCTTTGGTAAAAGATTATAGACGTTGACTTCAGGATAGCTGGCTTTGGCTTTACCCCAAGTGTAGTCCTTTTTGTAAATGGAACTTACTGTTAGGTGGAGTCAGCTAACCTTCTAGCATTTCCTGGAGTCCAAGGGTATAAAAATATTAATATTGGATAATGATCTCAGAATCTCCTGTTAGTTAGAGAGCCTGTACTTTCAGTGGGGTGGGAGAATATTGATTCAGGTTAATAAAGCCTTCTAGGAGGCTTTTTCCCTAGGTAATCTTTACTGTTTTCCCCAGAAAATGATTATAAAATTATTTGAGAACTCTTTTGTTTTGTGTTTAGAGGATCAACTGAAACCAAAAATACTGAAGTTGAAGTGGAACCTACAGCATATCTTGGGTCTTCCCAGAGTGAAGTCCTTAATACAAAGCCTGACTACCAGAAAATATTACAGAACCAGAATAAAGTCTTTGATTGTATGGAGTTGGTGGTAAGTTGGGTCATGTTTCTTTTGTTGAGTTATCCAGCTTTGCTACCTTGTCATCCTTGGAAATTAAAAGATGTAGAGAATATGCGTAATTAGATGAGATAAGAGTAGATTCAACTCTACCTTGGGGAAACATAGAGAGACAATGGAAGAAAAGAAACGAATAAATGGTGATAAGTGCTAATAAATCAGGTGGAAGGAGGGCTGTAGTTGCTATATAGAAGGGTTGAAGGTCCTGCTAAGGTTCTACTTTAGTAAGACTTGAAAGAAATGAGGAATGATCCACGAGGACGTTTTGGAGAAGAGTAGTGCATCAACCCAAGTATTAACAGGAAGCACATGGCATTTGATACAGGATAATTCAAGAAGAGTCTGTTTACAGAGGGGCTAAGTACAAAACTGTGGGTTTCAGGAAACCAAAAGTAATCTGGGGCTTAGAGGCAGCTGAGCTATTACCTGTCGGCTGGAGGGAGGAACAGTTACTGTGGCACCTGGCAGGGAGTCATATAGTGGGATGCTTTGAGAGAGCCATGACGTTCAGTTGAGAGACACAGCTAACTCGAGATGACCCTTCTGAAAGCAGGCCTGGGTAAAATACCCTGACCTCGTTCAGCTCCCTCACACTTGGCTCCCTCTTGGCCAAGCCCACCCAGAAACCAGAGGACATGGGATCTTGTTGGAGGTTGTGCAGGTCAGCCTGCTGGGGCATAGAGCAGTGTGGAGGAGTGGAGTGGGGATGTCTGGCATAAGCATTCCAGGTTGAAAGAAGAGCAAAAGCAAAGCTCCTGAGCAGGAGCTCGCCTGACATGTTTGAGGAGCCTCAGAGACTCCTGGACCCTTACAATTGACATTTGTCTTTTGTCTGCAGATGGATGAACTGCAAGGATCCATGAAGCAGCTGCACGCCTTTATGGAGGAAAGTACCCAGTGCCTCCAGAAGGTGTCAGTACAGCTCGGTAAGCCTGTCTTAAGGGGACCAGAGCTTGTACTGTTTTATGTCTCATAGTCCCTGGGATACACACTGCCCTTCAAAACATATGGTCTCAGAGGGTAAGGCCTATATCTGGTGGGGTTTTCTTCTCCCCTCACAATAACTATTACGTTGTGGGTACTCAAAATTGATGGGAAATTTGTAGATGTAAATTCCACAGAAGCATAGTAGACTGAGAATTAAATCTCCACAAACTGTGTTTGGGTAAATCCACGACTTAAGAAATACCCATTGCCTTTTTTCCCTTTTCATTCTTCAAGAATCCACTAAGTGACACTGACATTAGTTATCCATCACTTTTCCTGACCACCTCCAGCCCTAAATTATGTGCTATACATACCTTCATTTCATTATTCATTGGATGGTATTGTGGTTGTAGTTGCAGCTGGCTTTCCTACCAGACTGCCATCTCGTGGAGGGCACATGCTCTAATTTGTTGTTGGAATGCCCTTCTGTGTGTCTGGCACAGTGTCCACACAGTAAGTTTTCAATAAATGGTATTTGAATTCAATTGAAATTTATTTTTGGGCTCCTTTTCTCTGCAGGGAAGAGAAGCACACAACAATTAGATCCTTCACCAGCTCGAAAACTGCTCAAGCTTCAGCTACGGAAGCAACCTAGCACACGTTGCTCTAAATCTTGTCAGTGACCTTATGCAGCTTTTCTGCCACAGGATGCTCCAGAGGAGAGAAACAGGAAGAGTGCCCCAGTGCACGGCAACTGCACAACGGGCTAAGCTGTGACATCTGCCCTGTTGCCTTTGAAGATAACTGGCTGACTATAAAGCACTTTGATTTTTTTCTTAAAACGATGGAATTTATGCATCTGAAAAAATGTCACGTAGAAACGTTTTCCAAGAGTGTGCAAAATGCTTGAGACTTCTGCTTTGGAATGACCTTCAGAACTAGTGGCCCATTCTTTTAAATATCCTTTGTGATCAGAAACCTTCCTCTTGTGAAGATGTTTTTCAGGTTTTTAAACAACACAAAGTCATTCAGGGCCAAATCCAATAAACATTTTAGGGGTCGTTCTGTTTGTAAAGGGAATGAGACTGATTTCTAGTGTGGCTTTGAAGGTGATTTTAGGAGTTGTGAGCATTGTTAGTATCGTGTGGATACATAAGTCACATCACAACATGTCCAAATTGAAGGAAGTACCACTCATTCTCTATATCCTGATGTCTATAGTGCGCCTTAGCTTTTAATATTGAGTCGACACCCTAAATCCTGGATTCATGGCAAGAAGGGGTTAAGTACCTCTTTTCCTTGTTCTCCATATTCGTTAATAATCTGCATTATACGATTGCACATGCTTAAAAGCTTTCCCTCCTCTCTGTGTATATTTTGAGTGTATAAAAAAATGAAAAGGCTTAGCAGAAAATAGGATTCTTTGCCAGGATCTGGAAGTGAACAGTAGTGTGGAGATACGCCTCAGCATTAACTACCAGTAAAACACCAACTAATTTATTGTTAGTATCTCTTATTCTCTGATCCTCCTATTAGGACAAAATCCATTTCACTTAAATACCCAGTCATTATCCTAAGTCTTAAGCCTTCGCCTAAGCACCAGTTAGTGAGAGGTGATATCGCCTTGCTTTGACCTACATTCCTTATTTCATAGATTTGCAGAGCCCCTGCTGTATGCCGCACACAGTTGCAGGAACTGGGAAGAGAGCAAAGAACAAAAACAGACCTGGGACCTCCTTTCATGATGCTCACAGTCTAGTGGGGACAAGGGAACGAGAAGACACGGAACAAGAAGAGAGCCCTTGTCCACAGAAGTGATGTTTTAGTTAACTTGGGAAGGAGAAAGGAGTTAAATAGGGCAGTTATTTGAGGTAAAAGGAGCAGCATTTACAAAGGTCTGAGGGGAGAGAGAAAAGTGTAAGAGCCACGTGAGACAGAGATAATCGAAAGTCATTGGAAGGTTTTGAGAGAGGGAGAGAAGGGATCAGAGCTTTATTTTTAAAAGATCAGGGACTTCCCTGGTGGTCCAGTGGTCAAGACTCTGCACTTCCACTGCATGGGGCGTGGGTTCAGTCCCTGGTCAGGGAATTAAGATTTTGTATGCCACGCTGCAGCAGCCAAAAAAAATCACTCCAGTTGCTGTTTGGAGAGCAGACAGAAGCAAGTATGTGTGGGTGTGAGAGACTAGTTGGGCTACTGTAGTCATCAGGTGGGGAATGACAGCCTCTGCTGGGAGTTGGCAATGGATGAGTGCGGGGAGTCGTCCGCAGAGTCTGGAACGTAGCAGGCATGTCACCTACGTGTTAAACGCCTAACTGCCACGTATTAACTGACCGAGAAAAAGTTATTTAACCTCTTGTTTGTAAGATTGGGGGAATGATAGAATCTATATCACAGGGATGCTATAAGGGTTAGATTAAATAACGTAAGTTTAGAACAGTGGTATGAGTATGATGGAGGGGGCGGGGAATAGAGCAGATAATGAGATGGGAAAGCTTCCAGTTCAGTTGGGGATGCCAAACATGTCAACTAGAAACCTGGACTAGAAATAAAATTTGGAAGTTACTGATACCTAGTTATTAAAGCCTTAAGAGTAGATAATATTGTCCAGAGTAGAGCAAGAAGGGAAACTGGACAGACCCAAGGAAAGCTTTTAAGAATCAGAGGAGTGGGGTTAATTGCCTACTCTCAGAAGCAGACTAGTATAGTGGAAAGAGTGTAGAATTTGGAGTGAATCGTCATCCTTATCCTCAATTTCCTTTCTGTGAAATGGGGAGAGATCACCTCTCTCCAAAGGTGATTGTACCTCCCCAGCCTCATTTTATCTACTGCATTGTATTACATCTTTTGTTGATAAGAATTTGTTTAAGCCCAAGGATAGGAAGTATGTTTTTGTGTCTTCAACAGCTATGCAAGATAGAGCACAGAAAAAGAATATTTAATAAACTCAGCATTCTATACACATACCACAATTTTACGAGATAACTTTTATTTTTTGTCATTATAGATGAGGAACTCGGGCATGGAGGGGCTTAATAATCTAACCAAGAACATATATAGTGGAGGGTCAACTAGAACCCATGTGGCACTCAGTAAATGTTAACAAATAAACACAAATCATATAATAAAAGGCTGTGCTCAGTATTAGTTTTCCCTCGCCCCAAATTTGGTTCAGGAATCGCACTTGCTGAATACTATAGACAGCTGCAGCCCTTTAGATGTTTGCTAATGTTCTTCCATTTGCCCTACTTTAGTTAAGAGAATATCTTGCTTTTAGTCAGTGACACTTAACACTAAAGAAATAATAGATCAAGTTATAAGCTCTTTCAAGGAAGGGAGTATGTCCTGTACATTTTGGTGTTTTTTAAATTTGGGTGTAATTAAGCTTAATGTAATCATTCTGGGGAAAAAAATTCCATTTCTCTTGTTGCACTCTAAAAAGGAGATGGTGTGGCTGGTGGCTGCAGTAGAGGTGATGCGATGGAGGACTAGGAATTAGGAGCCCTGTCTTGGATTCTAGTTCTTTTTTTTTTTTTTAACTTTTATTGGAGTATAGTTGATTTACAATGTTGTGTTGGTTTCTGCTGTACAGCACAGTGAATCAGTTATACATATACATATATACACTTTTTTAGATTCTTTTTCTCTATAGGTCATTACAGAGTATTGCGTAGAGTTCCCTGTCCTATGTCTAGTTCTTAAGTTACTGGTTCATTCACCAAAAACTCACTAAGCCCTTTCCTCATGCCAAACACTGTGCTAGGTGCCATGTGACCTTGGGTACCTCTCAGGGCCCATGTCCAAGGAGGATGCTGTGCCCTGTAAAGCAGGGGTCCCTAACTCACAGGCCACGGACCGGTACCGCCTGAACTGTCCTCACCCCCCAGCCCCCCACCGTCTGTGGAAAAAATTGTCTTCAATGAAACCAGTCCCTGGTACCTAAAAGGTTGGGGCCTGCTGCTGTAAAGAGCTCTTAGGGGCTTCCTAAGGGTGCAACTCTGCAGAATGGGAGAAGCCAGCCGGACACAGCACTGAACTCCCCTCCCTCTGAGCAGTTCTAGTTTAAGGTTCTCCAGGGAGACTCCACAGCAAGAAAACTACAGTACTCCCCCCTTAACTGAGGGTGATACGTTCCAGGGCCCCAATGGATGCCTGAAACTGCAGATAGTACCAAACCTGATACGTGCTAAGTTTTTTCCTATATATACACACCTACAATAAAGCTAATTTATAAATTAGGTACATTAAGAGATTAACAGCAAACAACAAAATAGAACAATCATAACAATATACTGTAATAAGATTTTTTTTTTTTTAATTTAAAAATTTTTTTGACTGCACCATGCGGCATGTGGGATCCTAGTTCCCCAACCAGGGATCGAACCCGTACCCCCTGCACTGAAAGTGTGGATTCTTAACCACTGGACTGCCAGGGAAGTCCCCTGTAATAAAATTTAAGTGAATGTGGTCTCACTCTCAAAATATTGTATTGTCTTCTACTCACCCTTCTCACAGATGATATGAGATGATACAATCCCTGTGTGATGAAATGAAGTGAGGCATTGTGACATAGCATTAGGCTACTATTGACCTTCTGACCATACATCAGAAGGAGGATCATCAAGCCATGATGATGTCAATGGTTGGATGTCAGGAGCAGATGACATTGATGGTTGGGGATCCACGATAAGATAGTTGAAGGGTTTTTTGCTGAAAGCTTTTGGAAGAACATTGTAATTGGAGTTGCTGTCTCTTTAACTCATCAGTGTTGCTGCAGAGTTTGTAATCCTTTGGTGATCATGAATGGCTACAGTGCTTCTTTTCATCTGAGGATCATATTCCATAATTTTGAAATTGATTGTGAAATTCGAAACACTTTGGCAAGTTTCAGTAATGTCCACATTGCTGATTCTGCTTCACGTTCTTCACCTTCCTCTTCCTCTGTAGGTGACTCCACAAGTTCTTCCAATAACTCGCTTGTTAACACTTCTCGGTGGCCTTCAATATGTTCTTCCACTTCTTCATCAAGCATGTTGGCAAATTCTTCTCCACCAACTTGTCTTGCTATGTGAATGAGTTTCTTAACTTCTCCATCGAGCCTCAGTAAACTTTAAAATCATTCACAACTTCATAAGTTCTTCCAGCAGGCATTTACAGTTTCTAGTTTTAATTCATTCACAGCAGCTTTGATGAATGTATTGCGTTGGCAATAGCGAATGATTTCCAGCACTGCTTTATGTCCAGATGAAAGTTGGTGTTAATTGCCGACTAAATGTGATCAAATATCAGGCAGGTGTATGTGGCCTTGACAAACCAAGTGATGCCTTGTCAAGTGGCTGAAGCAATGAGGTTGTATTTGAGGTAAAAATACAACTGTGACATTTTCATTTTCATAGCAGATTCAGGATGGCCAGGTGCATTGTCTACTAGTAATAGGATTTTAAATTCCAACCCTTCCTTTTCCAAATGTTTTTCACTTCTGGAAAGAAGCATTGGTGGAACCATTTCATAAACAAGACAACTTTCACCTGATTATGTTGTCAGAGTACGGGCAGATAATTCCTGGTTTTGTTTCTGAGAGATTGTGGATGCTTCATTCTGTACACAACTCCTGCCTTTAACATTCGCCCTGCAGCATTGCCAATAGTAACAGAGGTAATCTGTTCTTCCATGTTTTATGACCTGGTGCCTCCTTTGCACTTCTATGAAGGTAGGTTTATTGCCAAATGCAAGTTTGTGTGCCTGACACAATGAGGCCAAACAAACCCAAACGTCCGAGTTTGGAGCAGAGAAAGTTTTATTGCAAGGGCCAAGCAAGGAGAATGGGTGGCTCATGCTTAAAAAAAAACCAGAACTCCCAGATGGTTTTTGGTTCTATTGGGCATCTTCTTCCAGAAAAGCCCAGTTTCATCACATGAAGACTTGCTTTGGATGGTATCCTTTCTCTCCAGTCAAATTCTTCAACTCTGCTGGAAATGTGGCAACAGCTTCTGAAGCTGAATCCAGCCTCTGTACCCTGACACCAAATTAATTCTTGGAGACAGAGTTTTGGGTGAAGTAGAAAAGCATAGCTTTATTGCTTTTCCAGGCAAAGGGCCACAGTGGGCTAATGCTCTCAAAACTGTGTATCTCAACCTGGAGGGAGTAATGAGAAGTTTTATAGTAATGGTTCAAGGAGGGTGTGATCAGCTTGTGGACAATCTTCTAACTGGCTGGTGGTGAGGTATGTGGGAGTCAGCATCATCAACCTTCTGGTTCCAACCAGTCTGGGATCTGCACACTTGTGGGCAGCATACAGTTGATTTCTCCCACCTGGTGGGGGTTTCAGTATCTGAAAAATAGCAGATAACAAGATATTGTTACGTATATCTCTTGAGCAGGAAACAGGACCCTGCCCCAAGGCTGCACTGTTGGTTTTGACTGTCCCTACCTTGTCTCAGCATCCTGTCCCTTCCCTAATTAGCAACTGTTTGAATCTGCTTTTGCAACTCAGGAAGGTCATGGAGGCTGAAAGAAGCCTATTTCCTGTAACCAAGAAATGGCGTGCATGGGTGGGGGAATTCCCTGGCCGTCCAGTGGTTAGGACTCGGTGCTTTCACTGCCAGAGCCACGGTTCAATCCCTGGTTGGGGAAATAAGATCCCTGCAAGCCGAGCAGTGTGGCCAACAAAAGAAAAAAAAGAAAAGAAATACGGGGACACAGAAAGGCTTTTGTGCCCAGGAGCCCCGCAGGGTCCTGCTCGGTATCACTTCTTCATTGGCAGACTCAGTCTCTCCAGTAATTTTTCTATTTTTCAGTCCAAAATATTCCTGAATCTGTGTAACAATCCCTTATTTGCAGTAAATGGCTTGGTGTCACTCCCTTCAGAGGATCCCTTCCTGAAGTCTTTATACAGGCTTGAAACTGAGCAGGACCCAGTGGGGCCCTCCTGGGTACAAAAGCCCCTTCATGTCCCCGTTTGTTTTTGTTTTTTTTTTTTGGCGGTACGCGGGCCTCTCACTGCTGCACCCTCTCCCGCTGCGGAGCACAGGCTCCGGACGCACAGGCTCAGCGGCCATGGCTCACGGGCCCAGCCGCTCCGCGGCATGTGGGATCTTCCCGGACCGGGGCACGAACCCGCGTCCCCTGCATCGGCAGGCGGACTCTCAACCACTGCGCCACCAGGGAAGCCCAGTGTCCCCGTTTCTTGTCTGTGGAAAGAGGCTTTGGTCTCCTAGGCCCAGGTGGAGGATGCTGACTGCATGCTGACCACAAGCACTAGACCCCAGACTGGTTGGAACCAGAAAGTCCATGATTAAGATTCCTGAAACATCACCCTGTTACCTCACCACCAACCAATCAGAAGAAAGTTATGCACCCTGCAGCCCTCACCCCAAATGTTGCCTTTAAAATTCCTTCCTTGAAAGACATCAGGGAGTTTGGGTCTTTTGAGCACCGGTCGATTGTTCCTTGCTTGGACCTGCAATGGATCTTTGTCTGCTCCGAACTCCAACGTTTTGGTTTGTTTGGTCTCCCTGGGTGTCAGACACATGAACTTGGGTTTGACAATAGGCTCAGTGCTTTCTGGGGCAACACGTTGTTGTCAACAGAATATGTATTTTGTTCGTGTCTTCCACAAATTTAATGCCATTTCACTCTCAAGCACTTTTTATGCACTGTGGCCCTAACCTCTGCAGTTTGAGGTGCGACAGCGAAGCCAGCACAAATTTTTTTCCTGCAGTTTCACAGAAAATTCATTCTTGCTGTAGATCTTAGCAAGCTCAGCATACCGGTTTTTTTCTTTCCTTATTGAGAACTTTCACCTTTTCACCTAAAGGAAGCCCCTTATGACTTCTCTTTCGCTTATCCACATCACTAGCCATACTACTCTTGCACTTTGGGGCCCTTATTAAGTAAAGTAAGGGTTACTTGAACACAAACACTGCTATATGCAGACAATCCATCTAATGAAAGACCGTCACTAACTGATTAAGGGGGCAGGTAGCATATACAGCGTGGATGTGCTGGACAAAGGAATGATTCACTTCCCCAGGGGGAGGGTGCAGGACAAGAGATTTGGACGCACTGCTCCGGACAGCACAGCAATTAAAAACTTACGAATTATTTATTTTCCATTCAGTAGTTTCAGACCAGAGTCGGCCAGGCGGAACTGAAACCACGAAAAATGAGGCAAACTACTGTACACGGAAAATGGCGCCAGCTCAGCCACCATCTTCTCCGTAGGTCCCCGGGCGGGCGGGCACAGCGCATATGCGCCGCCTCGCGTCCTCAGAGCGCCTGCGCGGGCGCAGAGCCTCCCCCGGCCCCACCCCCGCCGCCGCGGCTGCTGTGCTGACGGCGGGTGCCGGAGCTTCGGGTGAGTGTGAGCGCCTCAGCCCGGCTGGCTGGGGGCGCGCCGTACTGCATGCGGGGTCGTCCCTCCTCTTGCCTTCTCCTTCCCCGCCTCATCACCCCAGTGCGGCCGGCCACCGGTTCAGCGCTGCCAGCCTCGTCTAGGTGTCCGGGCGCCCTCCGTCCTCCTCGCCTGGGGACCCGGGGGCAGCCCGGCCTCCCTCGGCCGCTCCCCACCTGGGCGGCGGGGCCCAGGGCGAACCCGCCAGCGACAGCGTGCAGGCGGCAGCGGCCGAGCCTCTGGGTGCCCAACAGCTCAGCCTCAGGGACCCACCGCAGGCGCGACCCCCTTTCCCGCTCCTGCTCTGCAGGCGGCGGAGCTTGTTGGGCCTCGGGGTCGAGCATTCGTCTGCCCCGTCTGCCCGGCGGGGGGCCTGGAAGATGGGCCGGGAGCTCGCCCTGCACCCGTGGGGTGCCGGTGCCGCAAAGAGTACCCTTTGGCTGGACCCCGCGACGACCATGCGAGGGAGGGGCTTCTTAGCCCCACGTTACAGATGAGGAAACTGAGGCACAGAGCGGTGAAGTGCCCTGCCCAAGGTCACGCGCCAGACGGAGAGGCTGGAATGCCTCTTGAATTCAGGGTCTGGGGCTGTCAGGCTAGTGCGGTTGGAATTCGATCTTGTCCCTTTAAAACAAATCTGAAATACACTTTCATCTCTGGAGTTGCTTCTTCGATGTCATAAAAGTAGGCTGCAAAAACAGCATTTTCTTGTTGTTGGAGTACAATTGAGGTGTTACTGTAATAATGGTAATAGTAATGTTATTAATTAAGGGCTCACGTTCATCCAACGCTTGCTGTGTTCCCGGGGTTCCTGCCAAACGTTTTAAGATTATCTCAGCGCTTCGCCATCGGATGCGTCCTCCTTCCTTTTCATGCAGCTTTTTTTCTGCAGAGCTGGCCTCCCTGTCACAGATGAACTAGGCTTAGGAGGCAGGGACGCTCTCAAGGTGGCTTACTGGCAGAGCAGGGGTAAGCCTTGTCTGCCTGAGTCCAGATTTCGTCCCCAGAGGATATTATTAGCCTTCCTTTTCTGGCTGCCAGGAGGGCAAGACTGGGATAGCTGGGCTGGTTGAATTTGGAGGTGACAGAGCGAATCTGGCAAGCATTCCCCTTATCCTGGGGCTTTCTGGCTCTATTCCAGTGCTGGACTTGAACATCTCTTTTAAGGTGAAGTAAAAAGAGGAGAGCATTGACAAAGTAGTGTTGGATCTAAGAAGCCTCACTGATTTAAAGTCCCAAAGGAACGGCTGTAAAAATATGTGAATGTTTCTTCCCCAAAATAACTAGCTCAAACTTTTTTTTTCTTCCTTAGCAAACCCTCCTACACACTTCAAAACTCCATTAACTTACCACCTTTTCTGTGAAGCCTTCCTTGCTTGATTTTCCCAGTCAGAATTACACACACATACGTACGTATATATGTGTGTGTATAGGTAGGTAGGTAGGTAGATAGATAGGGTAGAGGCTTCAGTCTTAACCCTTTGGACTGTTAGCCCCTTGAGGTCAGGGACCATCTTTGCAGCCCCAAGTGACTGGCTCATAGTAGGCCCTTGGTAAAGACTCAGTGAATTTCCATTGCTCCTTTTCATTACTCAGAGGTGATGTTTTCCTGCTGCCCTTCTGTTCCTCCTTCTTTCCCTTCAATCTCTCTTAGCTGTCCTCTTTAGTTTCAACTTCTGGTCATCACTGGCCACTCAGAGGTCTCTAGTCCACCCTGTTGTGTCTGAAAATTTGCAGAAAAAGGTCCTACGTCAAGAAGCCTGTTTATGCCCAAGAGTGGAGTTGGTATATGTCACCTAAGTGTACAGGACAGTTTTTATTTGCATGTTGCACTAAGGTAGCCTGAGGCTTATAGCTTTTTAGTCTATTCCTAAATACATGTAAGGTTCATTTTTACATTCTTTCGCCTTACGTGGCCGACTGCCCCAGTGTTATCAGAGTAATCACAATTTTTACCATAAATCATTTCATAGTATTTATAACAATAAATATTTGAAAGGGCCCTTTGGGAGGCAGTAGATCTGTGCATAGGTTCTCTACATAAATGAAACTTCTAAAATAATTTTTCCAAATAATCTTCTGAAAATAGATTGAGCTGTTATGCATAAGGCATGGTGCCGGGTATGGTGGAAGATTCTCAGTTCTTGTTCAAAGAGCTTACTAGCAAAGCAATATGAGTATAATGGTATACTCAAGTATAATGGAATAAGATATTCCAACGTGAGATGTTTCATAAAGTCATACATTGCTCAAGGCTGAAAGGAAGTGTTAGGTCATTGGGTCCAGCTGTCTTGCTTTTACATACTTCATCCTGAGAAGTGAGCTTGTCCAAGGTCACAGAACTGGTGCTACAACTTGAATGTAGACTTTTTTTCCGTTAAAAGTTTATCAGTATTTCTCTCAGTGAATTTATCCTTAAAGACCAGCAACTTTATTAAAATTTGTGCTTAGAACAGGGGTGAGGAAGAGGTGACAAAAATATGATTCATGTCTTCAAGGGAAGAGTAAAGAGCTGTTCTCTGTCATTGGAGACAGTGTACCTAATTGTGAAATTGTATGGTAGAGGAACTATGTATGTCATAGGAGAGGGAGGAGCAAGAGGGATCAGTAAGAGCTGTGGTACTGAGAGCACTTTGGGGAGGATCGAGGACTTTCTGGGCTTTGACAGATTGGTATGATCAGAATTAATCAAAAATGGGCTTCCCTGGTGGCGTAGTGGTTGAGAGTCCGCCTGCCGATACAGGGGACACGGGTTCATGCCCCGGTACGGGAAGATCCCACATGCCGTGGAGTGGCTAGACCCATGAGCCATGGCCGCTGAGCCTGCACGTCCAGAGCCCGTGCTCCGCAACGGGAGAGGCCACAACAGTGAGAGGCCCACGTACTGCAAAAAAAAAAAAAAAAAGGAATCAAAAGGACAAGAAATGCAATTTGAAGTAGGGTGGTAAAACCAAAACAAGGTTACAACGCCTGACAATATAACGTTTAAGGGACAATAAAAAACAAAACTGGCTTGGGACTTCCCTGGTGGTGCAGTGGTTAAGAATCCACCTGCCAATGCAGAGGACACCGGTTCGAGCCCTGGTCCGGGAATATGCCGCATGCTGTGGAGCAACTAAGCCCATGTGCCACAGCTACTGAGCTTGCGCTCTAGAGCCTGTGAGTCACAACTACTGAGCCCACGAGCCACAGCTACTGAAGCCCACGTGCCTAGAGCCCATGCTCTGCAACAAGAGAAGCCACCACAATGAGAAGCCCGCGCACCACAATGAAGAGCAGCCCCCGCTCACCGCAGCTAGAGAAAGCCTGCGCGCAGCAACGAAGACCCAATGCAGTCAAAAAAAAAAAAAACCATCTTGACCAAGGTGGCTTGACTGTTAGAGGGGTGGTTCTCAACCATTAGTGTGCATCTGAATTACCTGGAGAGTTCATTAAAACACAATTTGTGGGGTCCCCACCTCCAGAGATTCTGATTCAGTAGGTCTGGAGTGGGGCCTGAGAATTTATATTGCTAACAAGTTCCCAGATGATGCTGATGCTTCTGATCCAGGGACAGCACTTTGAGAACTTGAGCTGGATTAGAAAGTTGAGAAGTGGGACTTCCCTGGTGGCACAGTGGTTAAGAATCCGCCTGCCAATGCAGGGGACATGCGTTGGAGCCCTGGTTCGGGAAGATCCCACATGCCGCGGAGCAACTAAGCCCGTGTGCCACAACTACTGAGCCTGCGCTCTAGAGCCTGTGAGCCACAACTGCTGAGCCCGCATGCCACAACTACTGAAGCCCACGTGCCTAGAGCCTGTGCTCCGCAACAAGAGAAGCCACGACAATGAGAAGCCCACACACCACAACAAAGAGTAGCCCCTGCTCGCTGCAACTAGAGAAAGCCTGCGCAGCAGCAAAGACCCAACAGAGCCAAAAATAAATAAATAAATTTATTTTTAAAAAGTTGAGAAGCTAGAGTCAGAAACTGTCAAAGAACTTGTTCCAAAAAAGTGTAAGAGGGCTTCCCTGGTGGCGCAGTGGTTGAGAGTCCGCCTGCCAATGCAGGGGACACGGGGTTCATGCCCCGGTCCGGGAAGATCCCACATGCCGCAGAGCGGCTGGGCCCGTGAGCCATGGCCGCTGAGCCTGTGCGTTGAGAGCCTGTGCTCTGCAATGGGAGAGGCCACAACAGTTAGAGGCTTGTGTACTGCAAAAAAAAAAAAAAAAAAGAAAAATTGTAAGAGTGTGTGTGTGTTATATACCAGCAAAGGAAAGTTCTGGAAAGATACATTCCAGATTGTAATAGTAGTCATTTCTGGGAGTGGGATTTAGGAGGTTGGAGAATTCACTTTTCATTCCATACCTTTCAATACTATTTTTGCATTGTGCACATATAGCTTTTGTACTTTAAAAAGAGAAGAAAAGTAAGAGTCCTTTTTGAACATATGCACTAAAATATTTATGGATTAAAAAAAGAACTTGCACATATATGCAATGGAATATTACTCAGCCATAAAAAGAAACAAAATTGAGTTATTTGTAGTGAGGTGGATGGACCTAGAGTCTGTCATACAGAGTGAAGTAAGTCAGAAAGAGAAAGACAAATACCGTATGCTAACACTATATATATATGGAATCTAAGAAAAAAAGAAATGTGAAGAACCTAGGGGCAAGACGGGAATAAAGACACAGACCTACTAGAGAATGGACTTGAGGATATGGGGAGGGGAGGGGTAAGCTGTGACAAAGTGAGAGAGTGGCATGGACATATATACACTACCAAACGTAAAATAGATAGCTCGTGGGAAGCAGCCACATAGCACAGGGAGATCAGCTCGGTGCTTTGTGACCACCTGGATGGGTGGGATAGGGAGGGTGGGAGGGAGGGAGATGCAAGAGGGAGGAGATATGGGAACATATGTATATGTATGGCTGATTCACTTTGTTATAAAGCAGAAACTAACACACCATTGTAAAGCAATTATACTCCAATAAAGGTAAAAAAAAAAAAAAGCTTGCTAAAGTAATCTAGTGTCATACAACAAACATTTTTAGAGTGTCTGCTGTATGCCAGTTGCTGCTGGTTCTGGAAATACAAAGCCTTTGGTAAAGCTTGCAGTCTGGTGATTGAGATGGGTAGATTGCAGCTCTACTGAGTATCACGTGAGCTTCCTAAGCTCAAGGACAAGGGTCTAGCTCTGTGTGTGGCAGATAATAAGCACTTGGTAAATGATGAATGAATGAGCAAATCTAGGCAAGAAGTGAGGCCAGTCAGAAAGAAAAGGAAAGGGCAAATGGGAGATTCTGGAAGAAAAATTGACAAGCCTGAATAGAGATGATGAAAAGAAGGGGTGTATCAAGGACTTTCAAGTCCAAAGATTGTTAACATTTGGATTTACTGCAGAACTGGATGTCCAGTCAGCTATTCTGAAAGACCTTTTTAAACCATCCCCCCAGTCCCACTTTTTTCTTTTTTTAAGAGACTGCCTGAAAATAGCATGCAAAAACTTAACTAGATTTAGTATGAGTATTTACCAGGGCTTTCTTTGGTAAATGAAACTTTTTTTTTTTTTTTTTTTGCGGTACGCGGGCCTCTCACTGTTGTGGCCTCTCTCCCGTTGCGGAGCACAGGCTCTGGACGCGCAGGCCCAGTGGCCATGGCTCACGGGGCCCAGCCACTCCGCAGCATGTGGGATCTTCCCAGAGCGGGGCCCGAACCCGCGTCCCCTGTGTCGGCAGGCGGACTCTCAACCACTGCGCCACCAGGGAAGCCCTGAAACTTTTTTTTCTTTAATCACAGTGCTAATTCTAATGTATTTATAAAATTTATCTATTTAGCTGCACTCGGTCTTAGTTGCGGCATGCGGGATCTTAGTTGCGGCATACATGCGGGATCTAGTTCCCTGACCAGGGATCGAATCCAGGCCCCCTGCATTGGGAGCACAGAGTTTTAACCACTGGACCACCAGGGAAGTCCCTTCTCCCCCACTTTTTGTTTGGAGGTGCTACATTTTATATTCTTCAGAGATTTAATATAGAAAATTAAAATTAATTTCCCTAGTAGAGGGGTTTAGCTATATCATTTGATTGTAATCCCTTTACCACCTAAAAATGCCCACAGTCTACGGTTTGAGTTTTCAATTGACCAAATATAAATTTCTGATACAGCCACTCTTCATACTTGATTTTTTTTTTATTATTATACAGCATTTTTATTTTAAAAAAAAACTTTACCTTCATAGAATACATTTTCACATTAGAGATTCCCACAGTGGGAAAACAACAACTTATTACTTATTTTATATTTGTGAACAGATTATTTTAGGACAAGTAAAATAAACACATTTGAGGATTAAGTCTGCATTTAGAACCTGTAACAATTTGAAACACCTATAAAGGGAGCTCTTCCCTACATGGAACTTCTCTATATTCAGAAACTCTCCAGCCTCTTCTTCCTAGGATTTAGAAATCAGTAATGTGAAATATCAGCATTTCTAATTTTCAAATCTCCCTAGGACACGTCACCATCAGTAACTGGTATAGACTGAACAGAGGGGGGGATGTTTACAAAAACGAAACACTGCCTAATTTTCTGCAAAGTCTTTACTTATGAATTAACAGTCATTCCCTTTCTCCATCATCCTAGGACAAATATAGAAGTTTGATCAAATATTGAGAGTAATAAAGCTGAATTCCCTTTAAGAGTCTGATAAATTAACAGGCAAAGGCTCATATATAATGTTTAGTTATACTGTTTAGTTATACTGGCCACTTCTGAGAAGCTGTGAGACACCCCATTAACTCTCCAGAATACAAAACTCGGTCTCACAATTTCTTGGATACAGTTTCTCTCAAATCTTTCTTCAGAGATTAAACTCTAAAAATAACCGGCTGATTAGGAGAAGAGGTTTACCAGCAGACTAATCTGTTATTTCCTTCTTATTGTGAGTTGAAATGGCATGACAGAGCAGAGACAAGGAGGTGTACAATCAATTCTCAAGGTGTTAAGTCTAAAGGGTCAGAGCTTCCACAGCATAGCCACAGCTTTGCAGATGCCCACATCACGATAGTTGAAATAACAAAGCCCAGCAAAGGTGAACGCCGAGAACACCAAAAATCCTGCCTTGGCAGCTTTCTGCAGCGCAGCCCCTCGAACATAGTAACAACTTGTCCAATGCCCCAGTGACTATGAAGAGTGAGGGCTGCAGCCAGAGAGTAGTCCACCGCAGAGTAAGGATTCAAATAAGCAGCTGGAATTAGGCCTAGGAGCAAAACACTGACAACCCTCTCACCAGTCCAGTGGAGAGATGCAGCCTTGGAACCAGAATGGTGGCTGGGTGATAGGTGAATGTGCTGTATTCCACACCATCTTGGGGTTGATCGGTCCTGGAGAAATGCTGAGACATGAGCCAGTCTGACCACTGGGGTTCGGAGGAAGAGAGCGCATTCCCTTCCCCGGCTAGAGGTTGTGCTAAGCACCTCTGGCTCTCAGGATCCTCACCTTGCCCACCTCCAGCACCGCAGAGGACACTCAGCCTCCAGAGAGCTGCCATGTCGCTTGGGAAGGCTCAAGGTCGTCCCCATACTTGATTTTATTACTAATTATTTTAAGGTTTTTCTGGTTGTTATAAATTTTGCAGTATCTTTTTAAAGGTAATGCTATTTCAGGTTTGGAGCCAGTTATGTTTGTGAGTGTGATGGCCCAAAAACTCAAATATCAAGATAAGGAAAATTTAGCTCATAAAAACTTGCTTCCCTTTTCTAATGATAACTTAAGAGGAGAAGTCATGTCAGCTTTTCATTTAATTGGTAGTTGTCATATGATAATCTTTCCAGAAATACCATTTGCTTTCAAAAGAGACAGAGTTGTTTATTAAAAATGACAGTTTTATCCTTACAGTGCTTCTATACTTTTAAGCCTGAACTTTCAACTTAAGGATAAAAATGATTGCTTTTTGAAATTGTGAAATTTCTTAGCTCTAAAACCATTTAGTTTGAAACCTAATAATTGGCAGAGAAAAGAGAAGAGAGGAATCAGGCTATTATCTCTTTATCCCTGTAGTTGAGAAAGCTCGGGGGACCAGGCTTTCTGGGACCCAGGTTTTTAACCAGGATGTTGACTAAAGTGTAACTTTGGGTGATTAGACAGTCCACAGGGTACTTGCTTTTCAGATACTTCCAGATTGGTGCAGGTCTCTCCTATTCATTGAAATAATAATAATGATAATAATAATACCTAAACTTTGTTTGGTGCTTCTCAGTTTTCAAAATTCTTTGATCATTGAGATCCCGGTAGACTCCAGTAGCCAAAGCTGAAAAAAATAAGTAGAAGAATTAATGGTCAGTTGGCATCAAGTGGAAAAGTCATTTATAGAGGCCTGCCCAAGCTCTTAGCTGCAGGCTGCTCAGGTGCAAATCCTTATTCTGCCACTTGCTAGCTGTGTGACCTTTGGCATATTACAAAACCTCTCCAAGCCTCAGTTTCTTCATCTATAAAATGGGGAGATTATAGTACTATAAGTGTGTTGGGAAATAAAATGAAATAATGGATGAAACTGCTTACTCTGGTATCTGGCATAGAGTCAGTGATCAGTATATTATGAACATCAAGTTAGTGTAAGTATTGCCTCTTAGGGCTCTTATTTGTCCTTTACCTCCACTCACGTTGTCTTAAAGAACA
>RJWK010036357.1:0-21764 GCA_004363435.1 Platanista minor | reverse complement strand
CATCACACACACCAGAATTCTTGCTCTCCAGATCATTTTTTAACTCACTGACTCTCTTTCCCTTTCCTTTGAGAACGAGCCCAAGGTCCTGCCCTTGGAGAGTTCCAGTCCTTGCAGGGTTAATCAGGCCTGGCTCGGAGCCCTTCCTTTCTCCCTGGGGGGAAGTGTCCTGCCTGTTAGAGGAGAAAGGACCTGTGTGGTACGACCCTGACCTCTCTGGTAAAATAGCAACTCCCCCAGACATTTTCCTGGTTGAGAATGCCTTGGTCCTGGACCGCATTGAGAGACATTCTCTTTGCTGTTTTCCTCTGTAGGGGAGGGCGGTCTGGTGGATTCTCTCAGTGAGATGAGTGTCTGCCCTTGCAATGCAGCTGTGTGTTTGCTTCCCTCCAGGCAGTGTCCCGTCCCTGGCTGCCGGGCTCCTCTTTGGTGGGTTAGCGGGCCTCGGTGCCTATCAGCTGTCTCAGGATCCAAGGAACATTTGGGTTTTCTTAGGTATGTGGGTTTCAGTGTCTCCCTGATGCATCCCTGGGTTGGTGGGATGTGACAGGTTCTTCACATTACGACAGTTTTACTGCTTCTGCCAAGTCCTGGGGAAGTTTTGAAATGGGGGCGGGGGGTGTGTGTGTCTTGTGCTGGTTTCGACTTATCTTTTATATGGAAAGGTTTTCATACCTCATGAATGTAGATTTACCCAGTGAAATAAGTGTAAAACTTGTGTAAGGCAAGCATGTGTCTCTTAACCATTGTGATTGCCCCCACTGAAGACCGTCTGCTTGAGCATCACTAAAGGACCGTGTGTCTGGGTTAGGTCTGCATCGGTATTGCATTTTTCCCATTTGAAAATCATTTGTTAGCCCTTCAGATGTAAGGTAAGTGTGTAAGGTGTAGGCCCTGCCTTCGGGGAGGCTTCACCTTCACCGGGGACATAAAACGTGACTGGGGCTGCGGCCTCGTCCTATGGGCAGCACAGACGGTGAGGGGCGCAGGGAGATAACTTGTCAGGGTGGCTTTGGTGCATTTTTCCTGAGCTCCACCCTGTGTCAGACACCCTGCTGGGTGTGTGGGCCCCTCCCTGTCCCCACAAACCCACAGGATGAGAAAACACGCAGTTCCGGCCCTCACAGGGAGCGGGCGTGTCACAGTGGTTTGTCCCAGTCAACCTGGGCTGGGAAGGAGGAAGCACCCAGCTCTCAGCTCTGCTTGGCGGCTCTCTCTCGCAGCCCCGGAGTTACTCTCAGGCCCCTTTGTCCCCTTTCTGACCCTGCTTCTCCACCCCAGCGAACAACCTCGCCATCTACTTGAAGACACAACAGCAGCCGTCACGTGGAGACTCCTTCACGCCATCAGCCTCTAAGCCTCCCCTGTCCTGTTTCTCTTCTCCAAGGCTGGTCCCTCTACCAGGCTTTGGGTCTCTACTGCCTCGCCTTCTCCGGAGCTTTACACCGGCAGTGATGCCAGCTCTTCCTCGTGTCCTGCCTCTCAGGTGGATCCCACCCGTTGATGCTTCAGTGTGCTCATCTCTCACCCATTTAAAAAAAAAAAAAAAAAAAAAAGGACCTCTCGTGACCCCACTGCTTTCTTCAGTTGCTTCCCTTCTGCTTCCTCTTCAGGAACTTCTCTTTAAAAAAATCCATTACACTCCCATCTTCACTTCCTCACCTCACATGCTCAACCCACTTCAGTCTCCACTTCTGTCCCCTTAGTCCACGGGAATAGCTCTCCCTGAGGCTGCCGGGAACCTGTATGTTTCAAAATTCAGTGTACACTTTTTAGTCCTCATTTTATTTGGCCTCTTAGCTGTTCTCAGCACGGTACCCCAATCCATTTTCCGTTCTCTTGTTTTTGCTTTTTATTTTCTGATTCCCTTTTGTCTGTTTTGTCGACCTGTCTTCCATTTCAGCCACTAGATGTCAAGGCTCTTAACACCTGTGGCTCTTTTAATCTTTATACCCTCTCACTTGGCAATGTGGTTGAAGCCCAGGCCTTAAATTACCACCGATACACAAATGCCTCACAAATTTCTCTATTCTCCAAGCTTTACTCTCGTATATCCAGTTGCCTGCTTGAAAGCGTTCAGCTGTGTCGTGGCATCTGCCCAAACCTGGCTTCCTGTCCTCAAACACGCTTGGTCTCCTGGTGTCCTCCCTCCATTTGGGTCTCCATTGCTCTCCGCTCCGTCTCTGTCGGATTCATCAGCGAGTCCTGTCAACACTACCTGCAACTCGCATCCCAGGCTGTCCCCTCCCCTGCCTCCACGGCCACCATCCACGCCCCAGTTAGCCGCCCTCTTGCCTGCCTTCCCGAGGAAGTTTCTCAGTTGATACCCTACCTCCTCTCTGTTTTCCCTGAAGTTTGTTCCCTATGGTACAGCCACAATTATATTTTCAGAATGCAGCTCTTTGTATGTATCCCTCTGCGTAATGGCTTTTAATGGCTTTTTATTGCTCTTCGGAAGAAGACGACAGGCCACCCCGTGGCCCTCGAGGCTCTGTAGGCTGTGGCCCTCTTCCTCACTCAGTCTCCGTTTCTGTGCCACACCACGTCTCGCAGCCCCCTCCCACTGCAGGGCCCTGCATATATTGCGCCCTCTGCCCGCAATGTGCTTTCCTCCCCTTGAGCTCGTTAACCGCGACTCTTCACGTTGCGGCTTAGTCTTCACTTTCTCAGCACGTCCTTCTCCCTGAATGGGCTGGATCCCCTGTTCATCACGTTATTTATATTGCATTAACTGGGCCTGTAGCACAGATTATACTTCTAAGTTTTTATTTGTGTGATTCTTTCAAGTTAGTCCTGTCAACCTCAAAACGCCGCTAGGGCAGAAATCTTTTTTTTTTTTATTATTTTTTTTGCGGTACGCGGGCCTCTCACTGGTGTGGCTTCTCCCATTGCGGGGCACAGGCTCCAGACGCGCAGGCTCAGTGGCCATGGCTCACGGGCCCAGCCGCTCCGCGGCATGTGGGATCTTCCCGGACCGGGGCACGAACCCGCGTCCCCTGCATCGGCAGGCGGACTCTCAACCACTGCGCCACCAGGGAAGCCCGGGCAGAAATCTTTTTGATGACATTTGTGTTCCCAGCACCTGGTGCAGTGCATGGCAGGTGGTAGGTATTTGAATAGATGTCGAGCGGGGAGCGCCTCAGAGCACACGGGGTAACTAGCATCGGCATAGGAAAGATGTAGTTTTCTCCTACAGCAGTGTAGGAGAAAACTAAGAAATTTATGGCTGAAGAGTGGAAATTTATGGCTGGAAAGGAGGCTGGGCTCAGACACTGAGAGCCTTTGATTCCAGTATTTGTACTTGGTCCCGTTGACTGTGGGTGGCTGTGGAGCTCCCCGACTTGGGGAAGGAGGAGGTATGAGATGAGGTCTGGGCCCTTGAAAGATGGGTGGGAGTTTGGCCGCATTTTCATCCTCCAGCATATAAGATGTAGTGATCTTTGACTCTTTTTATCTTTCCATCAGTTACATCTGGAACCTTGGCTGGCATTATGGGAATGAGATTCTACCACTCTGGAAAATTTATGCCTGCAGGCTTAATTGCAGGTGCCAGGTACCCTCTGCTCTATTGCTAGTTCTAGTTTAATGCCCAAAACACTTTAGACATTCAAAATTTTACTTGTTTTCAGTATATCTGATGCTGAGCATCGACTGAAAAGATTTAAATTTATATACAAATAGGAAAGGCTGCAAAAACAGCAGATTTAATGTCAAAATGAAATAAGTATATTCGTTCACTTTGGAAATGGTTTTGCTTTCACATTTGCTCTCTGGTCCATCCTGGCCCCTTTCTGGAGTGGAGGAAGCTTCAGTGCAAAGCCATGACAGCAGCCGTTTGTGTGACTTTCAGCATGGGGTCCATGTTTCTTAGTTGTAAGGTGTCCTTTATTACTGAAAATTTTGCTGAAAGGGAATTCTGATTGAATCCTATTTAACGTCAATTGTAATTAACTTTAATTATAAAATCCAAACCAGATTGTTCTAAAAAATGTAGTCTTTAAGTATAATAAAGATACCCCCCAAAATAGAATTTTTAAAAATCTGCTTTGGAAAAAGATTACTTACCCAACTTTGATCATAGTTACGATGCTGTCAAGAATAATGTTTTATAATCAGCATAGACCAAGGTCAAGAGCTGTAAACTGGGAGGCTGGAGACCTACCACTGATAGTTTGCATCTGCTAATCCCAAACCTGTATGACTGGGGAGGCCTTGGTCTCTCCAGCCTTTTTTTTTTATCATCTTTGAATTAATTGGCTGTTAGATTAGGAACTTCAACTCACGTGTATGAGTTCAAAGCCCCAGTGCAGGACTGCCTTTCACCAGTTATTCCTTTGGCATCTCCAGGGATGGGAGTTTATCCCTGCTTGCTCTGCCTTGGCACCTCCTCACCATGTAGTTGTGAGGGACCTGCTGAGTCCCAGTCTCTTAAAAATAGTCAAGTGCCTGTGCTGTTCTTTATCTGATTTTTCTTTTTTTTATGTGTTTCCTTTGAACAGTTTGCTGATGGTCGCCAAACTTGGAATTAGTGCGTTGGGTAAACCCCATCAGTAGTAGTCATGGCCCAGCTTGGATTCATGAAGAATTTTAAAATTTTCACTATTTTTAGCACATTAAGATAAATAAGTACAGCATTTTCACATATTCTGACATTTTACTTAAAACAAAAACAAGCCAAAAAAACCCAACTTTGCAGAGAAAAAAGTCAGTTATTATCATTACAACCCTAAAGAGGTGGGTAGAGAGTAACACAAGACCTTCTTCCTATAGTAGAAGCATACAGTTTGATTCTTGTATGTTGGTGTTATCTGTTCTTTCTGAATCTATAGGTAAAATCTCCAGGGATAAAGTGTAAGATGTCGCCATTGGGGCCCCTGAAACCCTGTACCCTACTCAGAGGAACAGTGTGAAAAAGATCTGTTAATGAGATTTAGGATATCTGTTCTTTCACTTATCTTAGAGCACAGACCTACTTTGAAATTATGTTAAGTGAAATCAATGAAAATAAAGTTTACTGTAAATAATATTTTCTTCGGTGTCTTTGTTGCCAGAGCTGTCTAGAACATAGAATGAGATGTGAATAGCAAGAAGATAAAAGAGCATGAAGGTGTTTTTGTTAACATTTTATTTAGGAATTACCCATCCTGAATAATTTAAAGACCAAGGAAGGAAAGTTATTTCTTATTTGATTATACATTGCATTGAGCCTTGGATTTCTAAGATTAGTAGGACTGTGTAACCAAAAAAAGAGGAAAAAAAAGAAAAAAATGAAATTGTTGTTAACCAGCACTGAGTTAACTCATTCTGGTATCCCTTACTTTTTAGTTTCCCCCACTTTAAAGAAAAGGGATATTTGCTACTTAGCTCAATCCTAACTGGTATTGATTGGATTTAGAATATGTAATTCAGGCATACACAATTTTGTGGATTGGCTTAAGCTCCTTGAAAGGAGTCCTAGTTTTCTCATCTTTGTTGTGTATGCCATGGTTTGACGTGTCTGCCAGGGCCCTTTTTTTAAAAAATTTATTTTATTGAAGTATAGTTGATTTACAGTGTGTTAATTTCTACTGTACAGCAAAGTGATTCAGTTATACATATGTGTATACATTCTTTTTCATTTTCTTTTCCATTATGGTTTACACAGAATATTGAATATAGTTCCCTGTGCTATAGAGTAGGACCTTGTTGTTTATCCATTCTATATATAATAGTTTGCATCTGCTAATCCCAAACTCTCAATCCATCCGTCTCCCACCTGCCCTCCCACTTGGCAACCACAAGTCTGTTATCTGTGTCTGTGAGTCTGTTTCATAGATGAGTTCGTTTGTGTCCTATTTTAGATTCCACATAGAAGTGATATCATATTTGTCTTTCTCTTTCTGACTTACTTCATTTAGTATGACAGTCTCTAGGTCCGTCCATGTTGCTGCAAATGGCCTTATTTCATTCTTTTTTTATGGCTGAGTAGTATTCCATTGTAAATATGTACCACATGTTCTTTATCCATTTATCTGTTGATGGACATTTAGATTGTTTCTATGTCTTGGCTATTGTAAATAGTGCTGCAGTGAACATTGGGGTGCGTGTATCTTTTTGAATTGCAGTTTTCTCCAGATACACGCCCAGGAGTGGGATTGTAGGATCCTATGGCAACTCTGTTTTTAGTTTTTTGAGGAACCTCCATACTGTTTTTCACAGTGGCTGTACCAATTTACATTCCCACAACAGTGTAAGAGAGTTCCCTTTTCTCCACACCCTCTCCACCCTCTTTGTTGTTTGTAGACTTTTTAATGATGGCCATTCTGAGTGGTGTGAGGTGATACTTCATTATAGTTTCGATTTGTAGTTCTTTAATAATTAGCGATGTTGAGCATCCTTTTCATGTGCCTATTAGCCATCTGTATGTCCTCTTTGGAGAAATGTCTATTTAGGTCTTCTGCACATTTTTCGATTGGGTTGTTTGTTTTTTTATTATTGAGTTGTATGAGCTGTTTGTATATTTTGGAAATGAACAGGGCCCCTTCTTAAAGCATAATGCCCATAGCTCTACACAGATGGGCTGTGACCAGGATTCTGGATTCTAGACCACACATTTCTGTTAGTACAACCAGAATCAAAATAAGATTTATGGACAGCCCCATCACAGCAGTGACTCATTAAGCTTTTGGTCCACTGACATCCCAGTTCTTTTTCTCACATGCTGCTGTTAATAATAACTACTCATAGATAAGAAAGGGTTGATGCTTGATGTCACATACTTGCAGGTATTTTTTTTTTTTTTGCGGTACGCGGGCCTCTCGCTGTTGTGGCCTCTCCCGTTGTGGAGCACAGGCTCCGGACGCGCAGGCTCAGCGGCCATGGCTCACGGGCCTAGCTGCTCCACGGCATGTGGGATCTTCCCGGACCGGGGCACGAACCCTTGTCCCCTGAATCGGCAGGCGGACTCTCAACCATTGCGCCACCAGGGAAGCCCTTGCAGGTATTTTGATTAAATAAAAAAATTGTTCCATAGTTCCTGGCATAGTCAGTAATTGCCTTTTATCATATAGTTATACCAAATTCATAGTTTAAATAATACAGACAAATCATTTTCCAAACAGTTCATTGGTATCTGGTATGATTTCATGCCCTGGTGAATCAGATTATTGTGATCTTCTCAAACGTTACAGTCTAAAGGAAAATGGACAAAGAAAATCAAGTAAGCAGAACATTTTCTTTGTCCTCTTTATATTTTAAAAGTTGATTTTTATGGAACTGTGTTTGGGAGGAAAGAAACAGCTGGTTGTAGTTAGTGTTACAAAGGTCAGGACACCCACACGTAGGCTGGGTTTCTCTTGAGCAGAGAGGAGATGCGTGTGTATTGTTTGTGTTCACAGAGCTTCACCTCCATACGTGTTTCCCAGGGCCCTGCTTCTGTGTGAGGGTCGGCTAGACGTGAATGTCAATTATGACTAGTTGTTTCCCAAACGTCTGAATCATGTATGAATTGTAAGCACAGAGGCACAGAAAAAGATGTTCTAAAAGATAGTCATTCTGTTCATCAGAAAAAACACATTTTGGGTTCTGAGCTAGCCCTTCAGTGATCGTCATGATAAATAGCTATTTCAAATATTCTGGTTGAATGTATTTAATAGTCCTTGTCAATATTTTCTGTCTTCTCCATTTGTGCGTGTGACATGTGCATGCGTGTGCACACAAACTAACCCTTGGCTGTTGACGATTAAGGCACTTGTGTGGTGATGGTGGAGGCTTCAGGCGGCCGTAGACTGTCCAAAGCTCCCATCCTTCCAGAAGGGATTTCAAATCATGATGCGAGGCCCTGGTTTTTCTTCTGTCATGAAGTGTTTCCTAAGGACACCAATTTTGGCCACCTTCAGTTCTAGGGTTGGGGCGCTAGCCTTAGACTCTGAATGACAACTATTCCCTGGAGGTGGGAATTAGTTCAGGTCCAAGGTAGATCCCTGTGTGACTGCTCCTGTTGTCACCTCTGAGAGTTCTAAGGCTGCCTACAGTTACAAGGGGCGGGGGTGGGGTGTCTTCATTGCCCAGCAGCCTTGACAAGTGTCCTTGCTAAGAACCCCTTCCTCTCCCCGGCAAAGTTTCCCAAGTACTTACTGTCCTAAGATTGTGCTGGGCCCCAGAAGGGAAAGAAAAACAAGCCATGGCTTGCCATCGTGGAGTCTAGTGGAGATCACTGACATCTAGACAAACAAAGGCAATACAGAAATACATGGCTAATAGAGGTAGGTAGACATTACCCCGGGGCACAAAAAAGTGGTCAGTTCTCTTCAGGGAGTCTAGGAGGGCTTCACAGAGGAGGTGGTGGTTGAGCTGAGCCTTGAAGGATGAGGAATTCATAAACAAGGACAGACAAATGTTGCAGGTAGAGGGAAGGTATGTGCAGTGCCTCTGAGGCATGACACTGCCTGGCGCAGTTGGGTACCTACAAGTTGTTTGATGTGAGTAGCATAGAGTGGGTGAGGTTGGCAAACAGCAGGAGATGAGACTGAAAGGCAAGGTCAAATCTAGATGACCTTGACATCCCCAGCTAAAGGTTTGAATATAATCCATTTTCCCCCCTCATTTTTGCTGTATTTTGTTTCATCATTTTTGTTGGTTTTTGTTTCATAAAGATTTGTGGAAGCTCTCTGTATATAATGGGCACAGGTCCTTTATTACATATTACATTTTCTCCCAACCTATTGTGTGTCTTTTAACTTTGTTTATAGTTTCTGTATGTCTTTACATAGTCAGATCTATTACTTCATTGCTTTACAAAGTTCTTTCTTATTCCAAATCATAAAAATACTCAGCTAGTTCACAAGGTCGTTTAAAATTGAGATAAGACATGCTTGTGATAAAGAATGCATGTAAGACAGAAGGGTGTACAGCAAAATTGTTTTCCTTCTGATCCCAGACCCTTAGTCTCTCAACTTAAGAGGTAGCCATTATTTATTTATTGTCCCAGAAGTTTTCTGTGAGTATAAAACATAGAAATGTATCCTTTTTTGGTTACTGTTAAGACAAGTGAGGGCACAGAATTAACACTGAGTTACACTTGGCTACACTGTATCACACTTAACACCTTTATCTGGACATGGAGACCTACCTCATTCTTTTTAGTGGCTTTTTAACTAGATGATGTGGCTGTCAATTTTACCATTCCCCTACTGACAGAAAGGTACCTTGTTTAAAGCTTTTCACTATTAAAAAAAATGCTGTACCAAGGAACATCACTAAGTCCCGGTGCACATGTGCAAATGAATCTTTAGGTTATATCCCTAAAAGCTGAGTCAAAGCAGATGAGCATTTAAAATTTTAATTGTCCGCAAAAAGAGTTGTACGGATTTACACTCCCACCAATAGCGGTTGAGAGATTTTGTTTCCTCATCTTTGCTTAACATTGCGTATTATCAGACTTTTTATCTTTGACACGTTAAGCTAGGGGTCTGCAAACTTTTTCCGTAAATGGCCAGATAGTAAACATTTTAGGCTTCGTGGGCCATCCCGTCTCTCTCCAGCTATGCAGTTTTGCCTTGTAATGCAAAAGCCACCATAAACAGTACATAAACAAGTGAGCATGGCTACCTTCCAACAAAGCTCTATTTGTGGACCCTGAAATTTGAATTTCATATCGTTTTCACATAGTACAAAATAATAATCTTATTTTGATATTCTTTCCGACCATGTTTATTTTGATTTTTTTTTTTTTTATAACAACCGTTCTTAGCTTGCCAGCTGCACAAAAACAGACAGTGGGCTGGATTTGGTTCACTGACCATGGTTCCAACCCCTGATCAAAGCCATTGTTTTATATCTTTAGTATGACTTACTAAGCATCTTTTCATGTATTTATTGACCAGTGATGTATATTTTTTCTGCAAACTGCCCTTTTTTGTTTTTCTAATTGGTCTGTGACTCTGTAATCACCGTAGATTGTACTTTGTTTTGATATTTGGTAAGGCAAGTCTGTCGTTGTTACTTTTCTGATTTTTCTTTACATACTTTTCCAGATAAATCTAGACTTAGCCTTTCAGCTTTAAATTTTACTAGGGATTTTGATTATTATTGCATTGAATTATAGATAAATTTAGGAAGATTTGGGAGCTTTAAAACATTTACTCTTTAAAAAGTTTTTTTGAAATGTTGATTTACAATGTTGTATTAGTTTCAGGTGTACAACAGAGTGATTCAGTTATACATGTATGTGTATGTGTGTGTGTGTGTGTGTGTGTATATATATATATCCTCTTTTAGATTTTTACAGGTTATTACAAGATATTGAGTATATAGTTCCCTGTGCTATGCAGTAGGTCCTTGTTGGTTATCTATTTTATATATAATAGTGTTTATATTTTAATCCCAAACTCCTGATTTATCCCTCCACTCCCCTTTCCCCTTTGGTAACCGTAAGTTTGTTTTCTGTGTCTGTGACTCTGTTTCTATTTTGTAAATAAGTTCATCTCTATAATTTTTTTTAGATTCCACATATGAGCACTATCATATGATATTTGTCTTTGACTCACTTCACTTGGTATAATCTCTAGGTCCACTCCTGTTGCTGCAAATGGTATTATTTCATTATTTTTTTTATGGCTGAGTAGGATTTCATTGTGTATATATACCATATCTTTATCCATTGATCTGTCAGTGGACACTTAGGTTGCTTCCATGTCTTGACTATTATAAATAGTGCTGCTGTGAACACTGGGATGCATGTATCTTTTCCAGTTACAGTTTTCTCCAGATATATTTCCAGGAGTGGGAGCATTGGATCATATGGCAACTCTATTTTTAGTTTTTTAAGGAAACTCCATACTGTTCTCCATAGCGGCTGCACCAGTGTATATTCCCACCAACAGTGTAGGAGAGTTCCCTTTTCTCCACACCCTCTCCAGCATTTATTATTTGTAGACTTTTAGATGATGGCCATTCTGAGTGGTGTGTGGTGATACCTCATTGTAGTTTTGATTTGCATTTCTGTAATAATTAACGATGATGAGCATCTTTTCATGTGCCTGTTGGCCATCTGCACGTCTGTGGAGAAATGTCTATTTAGATCTTGTGCCCAGTTTTTGATTGGGTTTTTGTTTTTGTTTTTTTTGAGCTATATGAGCTGTTTGTATATAAAATATTTACTCTTCAATCCAGGACATTGTATGTCCATTTAATTCAGTTTTTCTTTTTTTAATGTCTTAAAGCATTTTAGAGTTTTATTCACTTAGTTCTTTGCATTTCTATTAAGATTATTGCATGATATTTTATAGTTTTGTTATTATGAATGGAACTTCTTCATATATATTTTCTAAATAGGTATCAATCTAAGCAATGAATTTCTGATATTAATGTAAATGCTTCATTTGACTCAAGCACATTGCTTGCCTTAGGTTTTTGTCAACTACCCTTTATCTAGTGCTATGGCTTTATGTTGAAGTTAGAAACAATAGGATATTTGCTATCACTGATGATTCAACATTGTTCTAGAGACATTAGACAAAGTAATAAAATAAGAGAAATAAATGAGGTATAAAGTAATAGTGGAAAAGGAAAGAAATCAAAGATTTTAGATAGCTGATATTGTCTATCTAGAAAATCCAAGACAAGCAACTAAAATCCTATTATAACTAATGAGGAAGTTCTATAAAGCTGCAAGAAACAAGATCAGCACCAAAACCCAATAGCTTTCTATCAGCAGCCATCATCAGTTCTCTTCCATACTATTGCTAATACCCAAGTCCAAGCCTCACTGTCTTTTAATCTTCTAATAGGACTCCCTGTTTTCATGCTTTGGCCCAACAGTTCTCTTTACCCAGCAGACAGAGGCATATATCAAGTATAATTAGACTCCTAGTCTTAAAATTATTCAGTCATCTCTCACTACATTTATATCCCTTCTTTAGTCTCTATAACATCCTGTTTTTTTGTTTGTTTGTTTGTTTTTTCTTAATAGCACTTACAATAATTTGCAAATATACAGGGTTTTTTTTGTGTGTGTTTATATTTAATGTCTGTCTCCAGAATGTATGTTGTATGAGATCGGAGAAAATGACCTTTTCGTTTCTACCATATATACCATATATACTACACTTAGTACATAGTAGGTACTTAGTAGATATTTGCTGAATGGATAGATTGATCAAATATATTTCTTAAAAATAGACTTTATTTTGTAGAACAGTTTTAAGAGACAGTACGGGAGAGTTCCCACACACCTTACACCCAGTTTCCCCTATTAGTAACATCTTACATTAAGATGATACATTTGTTACAACTAATGAACCAATACTGACACATTATCACTAACTAAAGTCCATACTTCATTACAGTTTTTCTTATTTTTTAACTAATATCCTTTTTCTATTCCAGGATCTTATCCAGGATACCATATTACATTTAGTTGTCATGTCTTCTTAGGCTCCTCTTGGCTGTGACTGTTTATTAGACTCTTCTTGTTTTTGGTGACTGAGTTTTGAGGAGTACTGATCAGGTATTTTGTAGAATGCACTTCCATTGGAATTTGTCTAGTGTTTTCCTCATGGTCAGATTGGGATTATCGGTCTTTAGGAGGAAGACCACAGGGGTGAAATATCACTTTCATCACATCATATTAAAGTTACATATACAAACATGATATTACTGTTGATGTTGACCTTCATCATCTGGCTGAGGTAGTGTTCCTCAGGCTTCTCCATTGTGAAGCTATTCCTTTTTCCCCCTTTCTCATACTGTACTCTTTAAAAGGAAGTCACTACGCATATCCCACACTTAAGAAATGGGGAGTTGTGCTCTGCCTCCTTGAGGGCAGAGTTTCTGCATAAATTATTTGGAATTCTGCTGCATGGAAGATGCCTCTTCTTCCCTGTCTATCCATCCAACCATCCACTCCTTCAGTACGGAATCATGGATATATATTTCCTGGTTTGGGTTATAATCCAATACTTCTCCATTAATTTTCTTGCTCAAATTATTGCAGTTTTGACCATTGGGAGCTCTTTCCGTTGGCCCATGGGTCCTTTGACATAGCCAATCAGTGTAGGCTTTTTTTTTTTCCTTGTTTTTTGTTTTTATAAAACTTCCCTACTTTCTGGCACTGTAAGAGGCTCCAGGCTCATCTTGTATATTTCATGCTCTGATACTAGAATCAGCCATTTCTCCAAGGAGCCCTGGTTTCTTTTATTGGACGGTGATATTAGAAACCAAGACCTGGTGCTGGATAATGTTTGTTGCTACTAGGACATTATTTTATACTTTTCATTCCTTTTCACTTTTTAAAGTTGTTATTCCTTTTTCTAGTTTTTTTTTTTTTTTTGGGTACGCGGGCCTCTCACTGTTGTGGCCCCTCCCGTTGCGGAGCACAGGCTCCGGACGCGCAGGCTCAGCGGCCATGGCTCACGGGCCCAGCCGCTCCGCGGCATGTGGGATCTTCCCGGACCGGGGCACGAACCCGTGTGCCCTGCATCGGCAGGTGGACTCTCAACCACTGCGCCACCAGAGAAGCCCCCTTTTTCTAGTTTCTTAAGCTAAAATGCTCAAATTCACCATGTCTTCAGTGTTTTTGTTTTTCTCATAAATGGAACAAGTGTATAATTTTTTTCTTTGAGATCTGTTTTGACTGAGTTTTATAGGTTTTAATACAGAGGTCTGTCATTGTCCATTTCTAAAGGATGTTTATTTCGTTTTTGATTTTCCCTTTTGACTTTGTAGTGGTTAGAACAATGTTTTTGAATTTTTAAGTGGATGATTTTGGAGGCATACTTTTTAATTCTACTTTTATTAAACTGTGGAAGGAAGTTGTGGCTTACATACTTCAACATTTGAGAATTTGAGATGTTCTTTTTGGCCTAACATAAGGTCAATTTTTTTGTGCAAGTTACATGTATAGTATTTTGCCTTATTGGTCAAAGTTCTATATAGTATGTATGGTGGGTAAATTTTGTTTACTGTGTTACTCATGTACTTATTTTAAGGCCTCTAGATCTGTTTTCTAAGAAAAACCTCTCACTCTGTGGTTATGTCAATTTCTTCTTGTATTTGTGGTTAATCTTTGCTTCACATATTTATGTTGTTTTAACATTTGATTTTGAAAATTTTCAAATTTAGAGAAAAGTTTGTCTTTCCCTTTCTCTCTCTCTCTCTCTCTCCCTCCCTCCCTCCCTCTCTCTCTCTCTCTCTCTCTCTCTCTCTATATATATATATATATATATATATAAACATATGAACATAGATGCAGAAATCCTCAACAAGATATTACCAAATCCAATCCAACAATGTATACAGAGAATTACATAATATGATCAAGTGGGATTTATTCTAGGTATACAAAGCTGGTTCAGCATTTGAAAATCAATTAATGTAGTCCATCACATCAACAAGCTAAAGAAAAAAAAATTGTATGATCAGTGATTATCAGTAGATGCACAAAAAGTATTTGACAGAATCTAACACCATTCATAATAAAAACTCAGCAAAACAGGGAGGAATGTCTTCAACTTGATAAAGAAAATCTATTAAACCCCCCCCCCCCAAACCCTACAGCTAACATCTTTCTTAACGGGGAGAAACTAGATGTTTTCCTGCTAAGATCAGGAACAAGGCAAGGATGTTCACTCCCACCACTTCTATTCAGCATTGTACTGGAAGTGCTGGTTAGTTCAATAAGAAAGAAAAGGAAATAAAAAGTATGCTGATTGGGAATGAAGAATAAAACTGTTTTTGTTTGCAGATGACATGATTGTCTATGTAGGAAATTTCAGAGAATCAATGAAGAAACTCCTGGATTTAATAAGTGATTCTAATAGGAATTAGGATACAACTTTAATATAGAAAAGTCATTTGCTTTCTTATTTACAAGCAATGAACAATTCTAATTTGAAATTAAAAATTGCATTAGCACTAAAACAGGTGTAAATCCAACAAATATGTGTAAGATCTATATGAGGAAAATGACAAGACACTGATGAAAGAAGTCCAAGAAGATGTAAAAAAATAGAGGGATAGTCCTTGTACATGGGTGGGAAGATCCAAGAGTGTCAAGATGTCATTTCTTCCCAACTTGATCTGTATTGCTTGTTCACTGCAATCCGAGTCAAAAAATCCCAGTTATTTTGTAGATATTGACAAACTGATTCTAGAGTTTATATGGAGCAGTAAAAGACCCAAAATAGCCAACACAGTATTGAAGGAGAGAAACAAAGTTGAGGGACTGACTTAGGTGACTTCTATAAAGCTATAGTAATCAAGACAGTGTGGTATTGGTGAGAGAATAGACACACAGATCAGTGGAACAGAATAGAGAGCCCAGAAATAGATGCGCACAAATATAGTCAACTGATCTTTGACAAATTAGCAAAGGCAGTTCAGTGGAGAAAACAGTCTTTTCAACAAACGACGCTGGACAATAGATATCAACATGAAAAAGCATCTGTAACAGATGATACACCTTTCAGAAAAACAGACTCAAAATGGATCATAGGTATAAATGTAAAATGCAAAACTGTAAAACTCCTAGAATATAGGAGAAAATCATAGGTGACCTTGGGTTTGGTGATGGCTTTTTAGATACCACCCCAGAAGCATGATCCATGAAATAAAGAATTGGTAAGCTGGACTTCATTTAAATTAAAAACTTTTGCTCTGCAGAAGACCTTAAGAGAATGAAAAGACAAGTCATGGACTGGAGGTAAGATTTGCAAAAGACAACTGATAAAGGTCTGTTACTCAAAATATACAAGGAACTGTTTAAATTCAACAATAAGAAAACAAACTAATTTAAAAATGGGCAAAAGATCTGAATAGACAGCAGGGAGATACACAGATGGCAGATAAGCATGTGAATAGATCCTTCACATCCTATGTCATTAGGGAATTGCAAATTAAAATAACAAGATACTACTACACACTAGAACAGCCAAAATCCAAAACAGTGACAACACCAAATGCTGGTGAGGGTGTGGAGCAACGGGAACTCTCATTCACTGCTGGTGGGAATGCAAAATGGTCCAGCCACTTTGGAAGGCAATTTGGTGCTTTCTTACAAAACATACTCCTACCATATGATCCAGCAATTAATCAAGTGAAGTGAAAACTAATGTCCACACAAAAACATGTACATGAATGTTTATAGCAGCTTTATTCATAATTGCCCGTACTTGGAAACAACCAAAATGTCCTTCAGTTTTGGTGAATGGATAAATAAACTAGGATACATATAGACAATGGACTACTCTTCAGTGATAAAGAGAAATGAGCTCTCGGGCCAAGAAAAGACAGGGAGGAATTTTAAATGCATGTTACTAAGTGAAAGAAGCCAAACTGAAAAGGCTATATACTTCGTAATTCCAACTATATGACATTGTGGAAAAGGAAAAACTATGGAGATGATAAAAAAAAAAAAAAAGAAAAATCAGTGGTTGCCAGAGGTTTGCAGGGAGGGAGGGAGGGAGGGATGAATGGGTAGAGCACAGAGGATCTTTAGGGCAGTGAAACTATTTTGTATGATACTGTATTGGTGGATACGCGTCATACGTGTTGTCAAAACCCACAATGTACAACACAGTTTGAACCCTAATGTAATTAATGTGGCCTTTAATTAATAACAGTGAATCAATATTGGTTCATCAGTTGTGACAAATGTACCACACTAATGCAAGATATTTATAGTAGGGAAAATTGAGGAGGGGGGAGATGAGGGAGTACGTGGAAACTCTGTACTTTCCAGTCAAATTTTCCGTAAACTTAAAACTGCTAAGGAAAAAAAAAAAAGAAAACGTTGACTAACAACAAAAAAAGGCCTCAGAGTATAAGCATAAAGTTTAACAATGTAAGGAAAACACACTAGTTAACCATATTAATTTTAATATCTAATCGGAGTTTAAAAGCTTCCCAGCAACACAAAAGAATATTTTTGCTTTGAGACATTAATTAAAACTGTACAAATATATATATAACCATTACCACTAACATAAATTACTCTTTAGATTTTAACATTTTTCAAGAAGGTGAGCTGAATCTTCTGTACACAAATACCACGTTCTTACTATGCCTTTGTATAATGTCCACAAGATGATACCAATTACATTAACATTTGTTACAAAGTCATAAAATACATAAAAAATAAGCAGTTTGATAACATTATTCTTTAAAAAGAATATCTCGTCCGTAAAATGACAGGCTTGAATAGAGTAGTCCTCCTAAGTTCAAAATGTCTATTTTAACTACCAATTTAAAAATAAAACTAAGAAAATATGTAGTAAGTGAAATCACTGCTATAGCAACTGAATGCATTGGCTCTTCAGAGCAAGTGTGAAGATCAGAGCTGAGTCAGTGATCTGTCTGCAGCAGCAGCAAAGAGTTTGCTTTGGGGAACGAGCTGGTATACTTCATCTTTGTGCCTCGTGGGAATATGGAAACAATATATTTTGAAAGTCTGATGAACACACTTGATGTGAAGATGACAGAACCTTGACTTGGTTAATTTGGAAGTCATCAAGCCGTTGGGTTTGATAGTCACCAAGAATTCATAGCAGTTGTATTGATCAAAATCGAACAGTCGACTCTTTCTTCACTAAAATCAGGGGATGTGATTTTGACATTTCTATGTTACAGAAATATTTATTTCTAAGAAAGATGTCCTGCTTTAGATTAGAATTATCACTGCTTCCATAATTCCAAAGTAGAAGAATGATAAATTACCATCTTTCTGCCGTTGCCAAAATGGTAAGAGTAGAACCTTGGCCAAATAAGAAGCGTAACCGACAGTCCACAGACATCTATGTAATTGCTATAAAAACCCAAAACAAAACTCTGAGGCCAAACAATGAAATATTAAATAGTTTGGGCAAATATAAAACACTCTAAACACTTATTTCTGGAGGCATTTTTTTAAAACTGCTTATTGTACTTAGTATCTATTAATTTGTATATCAAATACTTGACACTTTGGCAAATAGTTTATTCAATACTTTGTAAAGTCCTACCCATATATCATCAGCACTGTGGGCAATGATGCTCAGAAAATGCATTTCATTTCTAGGAAAGAAAGAAAATAGATGAGATTTGCTCTTCAAAGTACCCACTATTACATACTTCTTCCAGAACTCAGTAGAAAGAGACGTCTGTAGACATTTCCCGGGGTCAGGGGACTTGCACAGACTCTGGAGCGAAGCTGTGGGACTTCACACCAGACTCCTATCGGTGGCCTCCGTACTTGGCCACCCAGTCCGTCCTCCCATGCACGGAGGAGACTGGCTGTGCGCGGTTCACAATATTTAGAGTCTTGGCTGTAGGATTATAAGTAGGTCCTGAAAACTTCCCCCGACCAGTTTTTGTGTTCCAGGGATATTCTGAAAGAAGGCAGAATCAGAAAATAGAATTTTATTCAGATGATTATTAAATTCAAAATAAAGCAGTTCATTTTATGGGGGAAAATCTGAATTTATCTTTTTTAAAAAAATTATTTTTGGCTGCTTTGGGTCTTCGTTGCTGCACGCAGGCTTCTCATTGCGGTGGCTTCTCTTGTTGCGGAGCATGGGCTCTAGGCGTGCGGGCTTCAGTAGTGGCGGCGCATGGGCTCAGTAGCTGTGGCTCGTGGGCTCTAGAGCACAGGCTCAGTAGTGGCTCACGGGCTCTAGAGCGCAGGCTCAGTAGTTGTGGCTCACGGGCTCTAGAGCGCAGGCTCAGTAGTTGTGGCGCACGGGCTTAGTTGCTTCGCGGCATGTGGGATCTTCCCAGACCAGGGCTCAAACCCGTGTCCCCTGGTTGGCAGGCGGATTCTTAACCGCTGTGCCACCAGGGAAGTCCGAAAATCTGAATTTGTCTTTAAAAGATTAATTCAGTGGTCTCTAAAGTTTTTAAAATATATATATATATATATAAGACAAAAATTCTATTGTAGTATTATGCTGACACCAGTTAGCGTTTTCCGCAGCTTAAGAGCCATAATTTCTGGTTTATAGTTCTGACACTGCTACTGTTTCTTATTTGGGCTCACTGAAGTGCCCATCGTATTCTGATAGGCAATACCAACTTGGATGACCAAGAACAACTCCTTGGTTTAAGTTCAATGGGCAGTACCCACAGTGTCAGTTACTGTTTAAAATCACACTGTGGTTACATCTAAATAATATCTGAACACAGTATCACTACAGAAAATGTGTTCAGAATTGTGAATCCTGTAACTGTAAAGCTCTGGCTTCATGGAGCCACACAGATGGGTTTACATAGCAGGTTTCTCTTTAAAACATGAAAATGTGGTTTTTGGAGTCAAGAAACTTCATGTTTTATTGGGAAATCGATGGATGATAACAGTCTCCCTTTGAAAAGTGAGCTATTCTTAGGATCCCAAACCTTTCATCACAATGTTTGTTTTATTCATACATGTATTATTGGCTGATGAAAATTTTGTGAATGTGTTAGACATTTGTTACCTGAACAATTTATAAGCTCAGATTGCTTGAACATGTCAAATGACAAAGCAGTAAATCATTTCAGAGAAAACTTTAATATCCTCAGTCCCTCCTTCACCCCTTCCTCACTTCAAACTGGGAGCTAAGGTATCAGAGCTGTTCTCTCTGATGGTCCATCTTTCTGTTTGGGATTTAAATATCTTTTCACACTATGTGGTAGCTGTCATTCTTGGATTATACTCTGTAGGAGTCAACTTTGAAATGACTCTCTAACCATTCTGTACACCTAACACTAGCTATACTATATTTATTTGCATGGTTTTCCCAGTTTTTTCTTCTATTTTTACTGTAGAATTGGAAGTATAGGAGGAATTTATGGGAGCATGTGGGTCCTGATGGTTGCTGACCTCAGCTTAAAGGGAACAAAGCCTTACGTGAGGAGCTGCCCTGGTGACAGTCACCCCAACTGCTTTGTGGTTCAGTTGGGACAAGGAGGCCAAGAGCTCTTCCTTGGTTTGACATGTCATTTCATCCCACTCTTACTGGGTTTAAAGTTCTCAAAGCCAATAAAAATTTCCTTAACAAAGACAGGGACAGTGTCTAGAAGGGCCAGTTAAGTGCACCATATTTTCTGGGAATAGCGCTTTAGTCATAACCCACTGGAATATAGACCAGCATCAGTCTGGTAAATTAGTGAGTGCACTCACATCAAAATGGTACCGTGGGCAGAGGAGAGCACATGGGAGGGGAGGGCAGGAGGGAGGAGACAACAAGTCCCCGTGACTGAGAGAAAGGGGAAGGGAAAACCCATTCTTAAGCTAACAGTGGGTGAGAAGTGAGGCGTCTGGGGAGTAACATCCAGAGAAGCTTTTTTTTCCAGATGATGGCATGTCTAAGTCAAGTCCTAAATGCATTTGAAGGAAACTGTGTCCAGGCCAACATTTGTAAAACCTTCTTTGAAAAGGGAATCATTTTGCCAGTAAGGCGGTAGTGTTGACATTTAGGATTCCTTTCTGAGAAATAACAAGAGTTTTAGGACTCCAGCACCCTTGGTGAAGAGCTTAGTAGCTGACAAAGGAGCCCAGGTCTCATGTGGGGCAAAGAAATGCTTTGTTCAGCAGCTGGCTGTGCCCACACCTCACCACTCCCCAGAACGGAGCTGGCAGCCCTCTAACACTTGCTGTGCATTTATTTTAAAACCTGCATGTGTCCTATCAAGGGCATTTAACTTCTTGTAGGAAATGTTTGCTGAAGGAAAAGCTGTTTACTTCTAGTTAAGAATGTAATCCATGCCACTGCTATATAACTTCTGGCAAGGTAGAAAACTTCTGTAAAATGGAGATAACGACGGTACCTTCGGTCTTAGAGCCATTGAGAGAGAGTTCAGCGAGCTAATGCACGTAAAGCATGTAGAGCAGGGCCCCGTGCTTCTAGAGGGCGGCTGTGTCTGAAAGAAGTCACTCCTCTAAGTCCTTGTTACTGTCAGGGCAGGGGACAAGGAGGTATGAGGGGGTTTGGGTTGAGAGATGACATGGGGAGGGAGGAAGAAATTAATGTGATTTTTCTTCTCCAGACTTGAGGATGAGGAGGGAGAGCAGAGAGGGAGGCTGAGAGAAGGAGAAGTAGTCGAGTAAATACGGTAATGACCTGGTTTTATTCTCTTGTGGGAAACTGTCACACCAGTGGGAGGGAGGGCTGGAAGACGCATCTCTTACAGAACAGTGTTTTCCTAAGGACTTGCAATGACCACTTGAGAATGATTAATATTTACTTCTTTTTTTTTTTTTAACCTTTCCTCCTATCACGATCTGTAGGAAAATCTGATAAGCAGAGTAAAATGAAGAGATGAAAAGTTATGAGAAAGCATTTTACTTAAAAAAAAATGAAAACAGGAATATGCATGCTAATCTGACAGAATAATTAATATAGAAAGGCCTCCAATCCCTTATAGAAATATGTGCAAAAATACCCACTTTCACTTTCTAAGAGCAGGTACTCAAAATAATTTGAGATGTTATGACTTTCTGCCTTCGTATTAAAAATTGCTACCAAGCCATGGCTAATGACTCATGATAAGGCTGCCCTAAAGTATTAGAGGCTTTATAAAAATTATTGCTGAGAAGTGTCGTGAAGGGCCTGGGGGCAGGACAGGAATAAAGACACAGACCTACTAGAGAATGGACTTGAGGATATGGGGAGGGGGAGGGGTAAGCTGTGATAAAGTGAGAGTGTGGCATGGACATATGTACACTACCAAACGTAAGATAGATAGCTAGTGGGAAGCAGCCGCATAGCACAGGGAGATCAGCTCGGTGCTTTGTGATCACCTGGATGGGTGGGATGGGGAGGGTGGGAGGGGGG
>RJWK010036356.1:0-21764 GCA_004363435.1 Platanista minor | reverse complement strand
AGGCTCGTGGGTGGTAAGGAGTGGTTGGGAAATTAGTGTGGAGGTCAAGAAAGGCCTAAATTGTGAAGGGGACTCTGATGCAGGGACTTTAGTGGGGAGGAATTTCAACCACACAAAGCTATTCAGAACAGTGTGTTGTAAGTACCTAGCAGTACAAAAGCAAAAATGTTAGAATGTTCAAATCAGAAAAAAATATTGTGGCTACAGCATAGTGGGTAAGTGGTCAAGAAGGTCACACAGGTAAGCAGGGACCAGATTACGAGACCCTGTAGAACATGGCAAAGACTGGATTTTTAAATTTTAAGTACAATGGAAAACATTGGAGGGTTTTCAACAGGAAAATGTGTGTTCTGATGTGTATTCGGAAACATCCTTATGGCCTCTGTGTGAAGAGTGGACTTCAAAAGTGGAAGCAAGGAGATTAATTGGTAGGCTGTTGAAGTAGTAGAGGGGGACACAATGGTAGCAGTGGAGATGGAGCAAAGAGTACAGTTTACATTCTGTATGTAATCATAACAAATTTTTCTTATGGCTTGGATTTTAGGGGTGAGAAAAGCAAATCAAAGACAACATCTAGGTTTATTGCCTAAATAATTGAGTAGATGGTGTCATTTCTGAAGATATAGCAAAGAAAGGAAAGAATACTGGGGGAAGGGGTCTAAGAGTTTGAAATGTTCATTTTCGGTTTGAGATACCTGCTTACACACCAATTAGAGAAATCAAGCAGGTAGTAACAGTTCACAAGGAAAGGTAGGTTGGAGGCAGAGATCTGAGAGTAATTTCATATAAATTGTCTTGAAAGTAAGGGCTGACATGAAATCTCGTAAGTATAGAGATAGCTAAAGAAGTGTAGATGAAATGATGGTTCTTTAAACAGATCTGTAAATTCAGATTAAAATGTCCAGTTTCACTGTTTCACATATAGCATGGAACTCAGTCCCTCAGACTCCTACTTGCCCTTTTCTTAATATACTATAATTTGATACTTGGATACATTTTGATCTTCATAGCATTTAGCTCTAAAATGCTATGTTCCTAAATCATCTCAGCATCTTAACACAAATATACCCAAGACTCTCTTGTCATACTTCATTCTAGGTTGAACCGTTTAGGATTTTAAGACATTTTCAAGGAAAGAAGACAAAATTTAGATCTATTTTTGTTTGTTTTATTATTATTACTACTAATAGCCAAACAGAAAAATACATTTATTTCCTATAGCTTACAGTGTGTGTTTATGAAGTAATTCCTTTTTGTGCTTTTAAAATTATCCAACAGAGTACAAATTGATATTTTCAATTCTGTTGAATTTTTAATAAGGCTTCTGAAGAAAGAGATTTTGTATGATTATTTGGGTGTGAAAAAAAGTGACCCTGGGTTTTGTGATAACAAAGGCAAGTAGTCTGACTCTAGAGTAAGAAAATGAGACAAAGTGGATGAAGAAATGACTGGATCATATGAAATCAACCTTGGAGCCACTTTCTGTTCAGTTTGTGTTCAGTATCCAGAAACATTAAAGTATGTCATTTCAGAATTTTCTATACCATTTATTTGTTCACACAGAAGGAATTTAAGAAATTGTGGTATACTATTACACGGACAACTTTTCTGTCTTATGGTTATGATTCATGATCAAATCTAAAAAATGAATAAATCCCATTTCCATTCATAATTTATTTTAAAGGATTGATTTAAAATGCTTTTCTCAAAGAATTAGCAATTTAAAGTCATAATTCTACTGCAGAGATTATTGATATATCAGGAGAAAAAACTATAAGCTTTATTTATAATAGCTACTATCATTTGCTGACCTTACTGCACAAAATTCCAAAAATTTTCCATTATAATATCTAAATCTTAAACCCCTCCAAGTGCCTTATTTACATAATGTTCCAGGTGAATATGCTAATATACTTCTCAATGAACCCATAAGCCTATTTTTCAGTGAGAAAAATATCAGTGGGATGAGCTTTTTTGTTCATGTTCAAATATGTTCAAATATGTTAGAAATTAAAATGCAAACCTATATTTATGAATAAGCCTCAGCATTTTTATAAGACAGCTGGGTATAATGTGTATATATTATAATATAATGGACTGAATAATATTATGATTGAATATAGTTAGATGATTCTAATCACATTTAAGTTTACTGGACATATATCAAAGCTGACACAGCAGGTAACCTGAGGGTTCAATCTTATGCTGGGTTTTTCAAAGATGGTGAAATGATCCCAAGTTATAGTTTTGCATTATCTACTAACAAAAAGAGGGAAAAATTGCTTTTATCCTGAAAAATTCATACCAGGATTATGTTCCTACTAGAGGGTACAATAAAATTAACATTCCATAAATATTTTCTTGAAATGTGATCCCAATAAATCTTATGTGTCTTGCACATAAGTGCTCAAAAAAGTGTTGGTAGGCAAATGGATCTATAAGCAAATAGAGCAAGGGATGAAGGAAAATTATATTGACACAGTGAACATTAAGAATTTGAGTGAGGGCCCCAAGAGGGTAAGATAACAGGGGGATTAATGTAAGAATGCTATGTCAAGAGAAACACTAGCAGTAGTGTGGTAGAAAATTGTACTAAACTATGAATCAAAGAGCATTAGTTTGAGTTGCAACTCTGTAACATTCAAGAAGAGCAAATGTGAGTGAGACATTACCTTTGAATAATATGATGCCCAATGCTTTGTCAGTGCCTGAATTGTGTGACCATATATGCTATATCTATGTTAGGAACTCGGCATAAGTGTGTTTTAATATGAAATATAAAAGATATTTGAGGGATTTTAGTGAAATAAGATTAAAATAATGTATGTATTTAAATTTACTTTATAGCTACAAAGCACTACATGAAGAATAGTTATTGTTACATGAACATTGTTATAACTACATCTTGGAGAACAAACCTGGTTTCTGATCCCATTGTCCCTAGGATTTTAAATTATTCCTGGGTTAGCAAAATTTTAAAACTTGCTTTAAGTTATGGCTTACTCCATCTAAAAATGCCATTTATTGTAAGATACATCATAATTTAATCTATCACTGAGGGGAAAATTCTGCCCAGTATAATTTGACATAGTATTGAGTTGTGAAATACCTATAATAGAGATGTGAAATGTGAAAAAATATGTATCTTAGAATCCGTGAAATAAGGTATTTGATGATTTCTCTGTGAGAAGTTTTCTTTATGATCGACTTCAGGAACCAGTTAATATATATGACTATTGTAAATCCCATTGAAATATTTACTTGAGAGAAGAGATCTGGAGATTCTGAGCGCAATCTCAACCCCATTAACCATGCTATATTCATCGCAGCATGTTCTGTGATAGAGGAATATTCAAAAATAACTTAAAAGCAGATGTTTCCATGAAAGAAAATATACTTTAGTTTTGGTAGAACTTTGCACTCCCTACTTGTCTTCTTCAGAAAGATAGGCCTGGCTACCATTATTTCAGCTCAGTGCTTCTCCCTGAAGCTTTTCCTGATCTCTCTATCAAATCTGCCCTTATCTTCTATATGATAAGAATCTATGACAAACACCTCTACAGTGTGTTTTCCTGTCTGGATAAAATCTGCCTTGTGGCTTATTATTGGGATACATCCTGAAACAATCTTTTTTTCTTTTCCATGTGAACACTGAAGATGGAGGAAGTGCTAATATTCCACATGTTACTTATCTGAGGTATCTGGGAATCTATAGCAAAACACTCTTTACAAGATCCCACAGCTCTGTAGTTAAAGGAATCTCCATAGACCTGAAATAAGAGAATATACAGAAAAGACTGGATTTTTTTTTCTTTTTCTGATTTAAGCTAAATTCCTAATCCCAGATAATGCATTGTGTGTTACATCACAAATCTGTTGGTGAAATGCTACCTTTAGCATATGTTAAGAGATGTTTAGTGGTGTGGGGGAGAAAATGTTGTCAAACATATTTGGTATGTGTAGAAGAAAGAATAGTGACTTTTAAAATGGAACAGAACTGGCTATAAGTCATTGTCCTCCAAGAATTCTCCTCTCTCAAATGGAGACAATGACAATTCTCTCCTGAGTTTATAGTGAATAAACATTTGATATAATGCATAGAGCATTATGCCTGCCTTAAATTAGGCAATATCACTGTGAACTGCCAATGGTTTCACCCCAGTTTTGTCAATCCTTTTGAACATTCAGACATAAATTTTTTGACTCTTAGAACATATAGGCAATAATGAGTGATCCAAAGTAGGGGGTTCACAATTTGTTCCTTAGCTGTCTAGTGGGTCTGTGAAAGTGGCCCAATGGCCACCCTGTGAAGGCATGAGAGTTTTGAGAGTTCTGACTCTAAGCAAGCTTTGTTTTTATCTGTTTATCCATCTATACACCAAGGACTCTAGTCAAGACTAGCCCTAAAGTCTACAGTCATATACCCAACTGCCTCATCAACAACTACTTTGATGTTTAACAGGCACCTGATTTTAACACGCTTAAAACCAAACTCACAGTTCCTCAAACCTCCTTAACTTATCTTTCCATGCTTCCTTATCTCACTGAATGGCAACATTATTCTTCCGGTTGTTCAGGCCCCAAATTCTTGAGTTATGCTCAACTTTGTTCTCTCACATACTGCATTCAATCCATTAATAAGCTTTTTGGGCTTTTTCTTCAAAATAATATCCCAATCCTTTGAACTATCATCAGTTCTCCAGTACACATTCTAGCCCAAGGATTACTGAAATGACATCCTAACCAGTATCTCTTCTTCTACTTTACCTCCTTCAATCTGTTTAACTCATAGCAGCAGAGTGTTCCTTTCAAAAATAAGCCATATCTTGAAGGTCTTCTGCTCAAAATCTTCATTGGCTTCACATCTCTTTTAGAGGAAAACAAAAGGTTTTGCCATAGTTTAAGGGTCTATCTAATAACAGGTGCTGGTTCCCACTCTGACCTTGTCTCCCTTTTGCTAAATCAGTTCTAGTCACTTTAGCCTCACTGTGGATGCTCAAGCGCTCCAGGCTTATGCCTGCCACAGAAACTTTTTTTTTTTTTCGGTACGCGGGCCTCTCACTGTTGTGGCCTCTCTCGTTGTGGAGCACAGGCTCCGGACGCGCAGGCTCAGTGGCCGTGGCTCACGGGCCCAGCCCCTCTGTGGCACGTGGGATCTTCCCGGACTGGGTCACAAACCCATGTCCCCTGCAGCGGCAGGCGGACTCTCAACCACTGCGCCACCAGGAAAGCCCCCCACAGAAACTTTTGATAACTAGTTACTCTACCTGGAATGTTATGCTCCCCAAAACTACAGAATGTTGATTCTCACTTCTTTCTGCTCTCTGCTCAAACAACAGCTTATCAAAGACCTTGCTATCCAGTAATTTAAAATGGCTGACACATATTCCTAGATAACTTTTTCTGCTTTGTTTTCTTTCTTTTTTTTTTTTTTTTTCGGTACGCGGGCCTCTCACTGTTGTGGCCTCTCCCGTTGTGGAGCACAGGCTCCGGATGCGCAGGCTCAGCAACTGTGGCTCATGGGTCCAGCCGCTCTACGGCATGTGGGATCTTCCCGGACCGGGGCACGAACCCGAGTCCCCTGCATCGGCAGGCTGACTCTCAACCACTGTGCCACCAAGGAAGCCCTGCTTTGTTTTCTTAATAGATCTTACCACCTCCTATGATAGTATGCATTTATTGACTTTTTTTTTTTTTTTTTTTTTACCTGTAATCTCTACAGATCTTAAAATGTAAGCTTGATAAGAGCTGGGGCATGTCTGTTTTGTCCAAGTTTGTATTGCTGGCACCTACAGTAATGCTAGAAACACAGTAGGTACTCAATAAATATTTGTTAAATAAATGAATGGGTAAATGGATCAAGATTATGCTTATTTCAAATGACGTATTCTGGTGCCTAAGTAAGATTTTTTAAAATCATGGAAACCTCTGATTTCTATATAGGTTGGTGATACCCTTTTGAATTGTAATTATGCTTAGCTCGAGTTTTAAAAATAATTTTTAGCACACTGAATAAATATAAAATAACATATCCATTTTTAACATATTCTAAAAAGGAAACAGAATAAATTGTGTACACTGTCTTTGCATGATTTAAATCAGTTCTGTAAATCACTAACAAGTACATAGGTAGCATGCAGCAAGGGTTTAATGAATGCTAGCTAGCCGTTATTGTTTGTATACATAATTGTCTTTCCTATGCATGTGTTGTTGTTGTTTATTTATCCTTTTCAGGTATTGGAGATATAGTGAAGAAATGAAAACCATGGATCCTGGCTATCCCAAACCAATCACCGTCTGGAAAGGTATCCCCGAATCTCCTCAGGGAGCCTTTGTGCACAAAGAAAATGGTATGCACCATGTGCATCATATATTTCATGAGCTTACTAAGTATTTGAATAATCTATCCTACTTGTTCACTATGTTAAATGATTAGAAAGTAACATACTAGGGCTATCTTGTATTATATTTATATAAAATTTCCTTCATAGATTTATATTTAATGTTATGCTCAAGTTGTTTTTTTTAACCTCAACCTATTTTAATTTATAAGAAAAAAAAGTAATTTTTAAAAATGAAGAGTGTTAATTCCTTTGAAGTAACCTCACCTATTTTCTACTAAAATTCATGTAAAGATAATAATAGCAGACATATGTGGGACAGGAGCTGGTCACAAAGAAGATATTTTATAAATGTGGGCTGAGGATTGTACAGCATGTTGAGGATTATAATTTTTCATGTGTGCCTTTGGCCTATAGTGTCAGCAAACAAGAAAGATCCCAGCTCAATACAGTAAGGCTAGAGTAGATGTATGATTGCTTAATAACAGAAACAGATCACAGAGCTTCCTTGCTCTCCATCTCAGGATTCTGGATTCAGCCAGATCCTAAGGGAAGTTAAAGCAACGGTTAATCGATACTCCTGTATCTGTTGGTAAAGTTTGAACATTTCTCTCTGCATTCAGGGATTAGTAAGTAGAAATAAACCATAATAATAATAATAATTCAAAATAAAACTTACACACAATATTCCAGAACAAAGGAAAGTGACATCATACAAATACAGAGAAAAAGAAAATACCCTCTCAGATGATTTATAATAGGAACCAGAAGAAAATAATACATTATGTGGGTCCTAAATAGTATGAAAAGTCTATAACATATATGCAACAAGAACAAAATAAACATCACTTGCAAGAGGAAAATTAAATGCATCAGGGAGAGGAATATTGAAAAAAATTAATGAAGAAACAGGGGAAAATGAAAAATCGACACCACCCACTGAAAACAATGGCTGATGATCAACAAATTTCCAGAGTTTAAGAAAACTTTACACTGAGTACAAGCTTGAAGCAACTGACACCCAGGATGATACCAATCAGAAAAATCAAACACAAACTGTGTTTTGACCATTGTTATATGTAATTTATACTACATCCTGTGTAATGATATCCCACAAGTAAAACACTGTATGCTAAGTCAAAAAGAACCTTGAAGCCCTGATTATAGCACTTACTGGAATTATAGTTTTTTGTGTATTCTATTGGTTCAGAGAATTAAAGGACCAAGTTAAGATATAGCCTGTATGTGACAAAAGCAGAAATCCACAGGAGAGGACAGATTGAGATGAAACATATCTATCTGAGATATAAAGGAAATCAATAAGAAAATAAAGTTACAATGCAGTCAAATTGGAGGCAATAAAACCATATCAATATATGGCAAAAAACTCCACAAACTATGCAGATGCAGAAGACAAAGAAGTGAAAAAACGTGAAAGATAATCACATGGAAAGCAGAAAACTGAGATGATCCCCTAAAATTAGAGCTGTCACCAAGAATCTAAGGGGGAGAGGAGATTTCTTGAGGTTAGATTAAAGGGGGTTGTTTCAGCCCAGACAAAACCAGCTCTAGCTTACATTTACAGAAGTTCTACCACTGCTCTATACTGCCCACAGTAAAAGTTATCACACACTATACAAAACTATGCAAAGAAAATTAAGCCAAGATCTTACCAGTGATTAAGTATAGCAAGTTTGATAAGAAGTTTTTCAATTTCTTTCCTTTATTAATATTCTAAAATGAATATAATTTTTAAAATAAAAATAACTTTTAAAATAAGTAATAATTATTTCAAAAGATTGAAAAAGTACACATAACCTTAATTCCTTAGCATATTACTTTTTTTTTTTCCCCTGTTTCTATTCGCAAGTCCATTAAAATTTGAGATTTGATTCAGGTTCTCTGGAAATAAATCATAATTATATAAAGATAACAAAAAAAATCTTCTGGCTTCATCTTGCCCCATGATTTTTCATATTCTTGTCCATCTGAAAATAATATTTGTTTAGTATAAATCGTTTCCTTACATTCAGAATTTAATATTTTCTTTTCACATGGCAAAGAATAACTTTGTAAAATACTGGCAAAAAAACAAAGCATGTTGGAAAAACCAGTGCTCAAAAATGACAAAAAACTACAGATGAAACTTCACATCTATGTCTTCTGTACCTTACCTGGTCCAGCCCCTTCTTTGATATCCTTCAACATTGAGCTCACTTTTGATCTTTCAGGAATCCTTGAATATCCTTTTTGGTACACCATCCCTTGCACTCAAAATCTCATATTACAGCAATCAATTTATATGCCTGTTTGTTACCCCCTCTAGTGTAAACTCTGCAAATGCAGTTACATAGTAACCATTCAAAAAACATTAGTTGTTGAAATTAATTTTATCCCTTCCACTACTCTAGACCTTCACTCCCTGCAGTGAAGGAGATCTCCTATTTGTTTGAAACCCTTGTTCTGTAGGGTAGCAATATTAATCAATCTGGAACGTCTTAGTGTAGATAGTCTACCAAAAGCAAATTCTCCACTTTTAATTCTCTATTCAAATCTCATGCTTGTGTTTTTTTACCTTGAACTCAAATTTTACACAATTTCTTCCCTTATGTTTTTTTATAGAAGAGAAAGTTCAATTTATTGAATAAACACACATATTTATATAAATATAAATAAATTTATATACTCAAAGTAATTCCCTATAAGGATAAGTCCATGCACATGATACTTGACGGTCATAAAATCAGAGGTGATAGAGCAATGAAATGTTTTCTCTAATTCTTCACCCTTCCACCAAGGTAGGAATTTCTTCCTGGGGATCTTCTCCTATGGTAGTTTTCAAAAAAAAAAAAAAAAAATCCCAGAAGCTTAAAATTGAGCTATAGATTTCTGAAGGTTGTTTTCAGATTAAGGTAGAATATGCCTTCCTATAATACCTATTGCTATTAATTCTGCCACCTTGGCCAATGAAATGTGAATATGTGGTGCGATTTACTGACTTCCCACCATCTATCTGTTGTACTACATAAATTTGTTATCTAATTTAATTGTCCAACACAAATACCTCTTTACCTCATTTATAATTATTTATGAATGAGGAAAACAACATCAGCTAGTTTAATTAACTTACTGATGATCATGAAAGTGGTGATATTGTATGTCTACGGTTTGAAACTAGACCATTTTAGCCTCACTGAATTGCTCTAATGCACTCTCTCCAAAGAGGAAAAATTAAAACATCTTTTCCTACATTATATCATTAAGGTAATTGACAATCTGTCATGTCAGGCCAGATTTTTCATTTTGTCATATTAGATATACCTTAGGCTTTCTCAGAATGTAGCTTCCTAATCCATCATCATCCCAATTTTCACCTGTAACCATCTTAATTTAACAATTTTCTTATTTTCCTCTTTAATTTTAGCCCCTGAAAATAGCTACAATAATCCAAATGATATTTGACTTATGGCATATATATATGTATATATATATGAATTATTTCTTCTTGCTTTTGACAGTGTTTTAAGCAATGGCACGAGTTTTTAACTTATACTAAAATTGTAGTAAATAATCACTGCATTTACCCACCTTCAAGTCTCTAAGTTATTTGCTGTCAAGCCCTGCCTCCTGGGTATTCTATATTCTCTCCTTAGAAAATGCAATTTTAAGGTTAATACAAGATTCTGCTTTAACATTGCTGCATTTTATTTTACTGATTATAGCTCTACTTTTAGCCTGTTAAAATAGTTTGACTTTTGATTCTGTTGATGTATTAATTCTCTACCCCGACCCTCACTCTCTGTTAAAATCTAACGTGGGATTCAAAAAAATATTTTCACAAGACCCAGGTTATTCATTCACATTTGTTAAACATTAATTAACTTTTTACTAATAAATATACAATAGTGGAAAACAGAGAGAACACACAGGCACTCACATGCAGGATATTCTATGAAGCTATAACAAGACAGCTATGGTAGACAATTTGTCCTTCCATTGTAGGACTAAGCAATAGAACAGTCACCAGTGAAAACCAATCAAATACAAGAAAAAAAAAGTCATCATATAATTCATTACAGCTTAACTGACTTCTACCTCAGAATTTCTCAGAAATGATACTTCAGGTAAGAGTTCATCTGAAGTTTCTACTCTTAGTAAGCATAACATCTACAAGATTATAACATCGAAGCTACTCACAAAAGAAAAAAAATGAGAATATAAACGTTTCTTCAACCCACTGATATTTCATAAATGGTTAAAAAAATATTGAATGAGATTAATTTTTCAGGATCAGTGTTTGCCAGATTTCTATTACCAAGATTTCAGGCTACTTCTTTTCAATTACTTTTATTCTCTTAACTCCTGCTGACTAGACTTCTTACCTCTAAAAAGTGTATTCAGCCAACTACAATTCTACTGTATATGGAGTGTGTTAGTATAAAACTTGGCCTGAAGACATGATAAATATGAAAATGGAAACTTCTGAATTTTTATATGATACCCAGTAGTTTCATAGTAATTAGCTTTGACTAAAAATTAAAGATGAGGACACTTCCAGCTGTTGGTTTCCAGTTTACAAATATAAGAAGTACATTTACCTGTCTGGAAGGTCTTTTTCATTCTAGATCAATGCCATTATTCAACTATAATCGTCTAATGCACTTCATTTGGCAGGCCCTCGACATTTCTTTATCCAAGCTTGTTGAGTAATTACGTTGGAGTTCATTAGCGTGATCAAATACCAGCTCCCTGCAGAAAAATTTGAATCTACATACACCTGTTTTCACTTGGCAAGTTGTTCTGATTGCAAAACTGCCCTTAAAAACTAAAAGCAATAGCTGATTTTCATGGCATTGAACAGAATGATTTCTAGAATGAAGTGAACTGAAGTGATGGTCTATCCTAGCTGAAAGTTTTTGACAGATGTCAGAGTTTTTTGTTGTTATTAATTTAGGAGTGCTGTCTATCACCACCTGTGATGTTGAACCAAGGAGTATTTGTGAAAAGACAAAAATCTCTAAAGGACCTGGCCTTAGAAAAATCATTAAGATTCAGGCTCTAAAGCTAGACCAAGATTTAAATCCTTCTTTCAACAGGACTAGGGCATATCATTTTTTTTTTTAACATCTTTATTAGAGTATAATTGCTTTACAATGGTGTTAGTTTCTGCTTTATAACAAAGTGAATCAATTATACATATACATATACATATGTTCCCATATCTCCTCCCTCTTGCATCTCCCTCCCTCCCACCCTCCCCATCCCACAAGCAACCGAATCCAAAGATGGGCAGAAGACCTAAAAAGACATTTCTCCAAAGAAGATATATAGGGCATATCATTTTATCTGAGCTTCAGTATCTTTGCCTGAAAAGTATAGGTAGCTAATTCTACCTGACAGTGTTTATGAGGATTAAAAGATGTCATTTACTAAGTTTTTAACACAGTGATTCTTCCAAAGTAAGTGCTCAATAATAAAGGGGAAAAACCCTCATTAATGATTATTAACTCAAAAGTAGGCATACTATTCAAAATTAGACATCTCCGAAAATATAGTTTTTAAGTGATTATAACATTAAAACATTTCTTATTTTCTTGAACTTTATCTCAAAGTCACAAAGAAACTTGACATGAAAGAGATATGAACAGAAAGAAAAACCTGGGCTTGTTCCCAGGGAAAAAAAAACAAAAGTTAAGAGAATAGTCCTAAGAAAAACACATATTTGTAGTTTGTCACAAGTTTACAAATCTATTATCTGCATCCATAATGTTTTAGAACATAAATCATATGTGTTGCTAAGTTACTTGAGCCTTCTACATACTACCTCCTCCCCCATTAAATATATGTTAGTTAGAAGTATTAAATATAGAATTATAGATTTATTTATACTCTATTCATCCTTTACTCTAAAAGGATTAATAATAGCTTTAGAAGTTCTGTAAAATGTAGCTAAGTGATAAAAATTTAACATAAGCTAAGTAAATAAGAAAGTTAAATAATGAGGACAAAAGAAGAGACAAAATGGGCATGGCCTAGAGCTGAAAAAGGTTACTGCACAAAATACAATAAATACCTATTTAATTATTAAAATTCCTAGCATACAAAGGAAAGCACCTCTAATTTCATGATTTATGATTTCTTGTGATTTCTTTTCCAAATGACAAAAACAAATTTGTTCTTTAGGAGGAGTACAACTATTCCTGATGCTAAGATGATTAGAAATTTCCTTTGAGATGTTTCATGGAGACGCCTCCTTATGATGTATTGCACAATGTCCTCAATAGCTGCATGAGGGCAAACAGGGCTTCTGTTTATAAGGTTGTTTCAGCATCTTTCAATACAGGTTGATACTCTCACACTAATGTGTAATTCTGTACCAGCAATCCTATAAGCGAGCAACAGGATGAAGTTCTCTTTGCAGTGTAGAATAAGAGTAGATGTATAAAGCATGGTCTTTGAACAACTCTGTGCAAATATTATTTCTCTCTTTCAGCTGAGCTTTCCCTAGGCATTTGAGGGCACAGTATCTGGAGCACAAGAGCCAGATCCATTTCAATAGACAGCTGATCTGGGAATAGTGTTTTCGTCCTACAAAAATTGAGTGGCTTTAATGTACATCTTTTAAGTAGCCTACTTAATTAAATTTCTATACATATACACTTTTACAAATAAGTGGTTCCTGTGTGTGTGTTTCCCCCCCACCAGGCTTTACGTATTTCTACAAAGGAAAGGAGTATTGGAAATTCAACAACCAGATACTCAAGGTAGAACCTGGATATCCCAGATCCATCCTCAAGGATTTTATGGGCTGTGACGGACCAACAGACAGAGATAAAGAAGGACACAGCCCACCAGATGATGTAGACATTGTCATCAAACTGGACAACACAGCCAGCACTGTGAAAGCCATAGCTATTGTCATTCCCTGCATCTTGGCCTTATGCCTCCTTGTATTGGTTTACACTGTGTTCCAGTTCAAGAGGAAAGGAACACCCCGCCACATACTGTACTGTAAACGCTCTATGCAAGAGTGGGTGTGATGTAGGGTTTTTTCCTTTCTTTCTTTTCTAGGAGTTTGTGATAACTTGAGATTCAAGACAAGAGCTGTTATGCTGTTTCCTAGTTAGGAGCAGGCTTGTGGCAGCCTGATTTGGGGCTGACCTTTCAAACCCAGAGGGTTGCTAGTCCTGCACATGAATGGAAACGCACTCATGGGGAAGCTTCCATGATGCACAGTACCTGCCGTTCTTCAGTCCTTTGTCTTTTTTTGTCATTCAGTTCTAGGTCTTTCCTCTGCACGCTCAATGCCCAGTAAATTTTCAGGATTACCTAAAGAGAAAAAAGAAGAAAATATTCTTGTTAAAAGTTTCTAATATGTTTTTTCTGATGTCTGAGCCCATTTCTGGGGTAAAAAAGCAAAACGGAAACCCCACAAATTTTTGCTTTACAGTAAGCAAAGAGAAAATGTTAAACAAAATACCCACTATTGAACGTTCAGGAAAGTGTGAAGACCCAAAACAGCTTTGTCTCCAAAGAAGATAGCTCTCTGACTGCTATGGACAGTCTCCTACGCTTCGTTTTTTGTCAGGTGGGAGACCTGGAATACACATGCAGGACTTTAGACTGTTGGGACAGCCATTTTCCAACAAAGAAGGGGCCAAAATATCTGCAATATTGTAACAGCCTTAATACTACATCCATTTTTCATTTTATACAGCTGTTCTCAGCTATGTTCTCAATGTTTCATCACATTTATATTCACAGCTATATTCAAATGGGACCTTTTAATTGTTTTGAAGTGTTTCTAAACCCCTTCCTGCCACCTTACCTCTACATCATTGTGATAATCTCCCCAAGTTGTATTAGGCCACTGCCCCAGGCCTTCCATGGGTCTGTCAGGAATATTCATTATAAGTAGAGCAAAAAGCAGTATGTCTTTAAAGTGGTTTAAAGTGACAGTTATTTTATAAGGATATGTGACACTAGTAATACATTGGTGTAACCCTTTGAGAACTATCAAACCAGCTTTCAGAGTTTTAGGATCTGGTAAATTATTGAACTGGGCAATGGTAAAAACAGGCACAAGTTCAAGAAGTTCAGATTTTTAAAACAGATATCCTATAACCCCATGTAATTTTTAAGTGATTCACACTACTACATAAATGCATTTATAACAAACAGGAATGATGTTACTTGCCAAAAGTTTTCTGGCAAATATAAAGGTATTTTATTAAATATCTTGTAAGAGTGAAATTTTATTTGAACAACTGATTATAACAGCCTTTTTTTTTGTTGTTGTTAGACACAACATACAACACAATTTCTGTTTTAAAATCCATTGCATGAAAACTCAATTTGCCGTGGAAGATGCCGTTAGCATTGTCATCTAAAGAATGAATTAAAATGATGACTCTGAGATTGTATGAATATCCTCCAGTGTATTAGCTATCGCATGTCAATCATAGTTCTCAAAGGGTTAGTGTGTATTCGGCATTTAGCCATCCATTTGATAGCTGACAGAGCCAAGAGACCACCAAAGCATTTCACTGTTGAGTATAATTTGTCCTAACAGCAGTATTGTCATTTTCAGGTGACCTGCAGAGCAGGTTTGTATCAATATTTTTTTCCTAGAGAAAAGTCAGCAACTGACAGACCTATTAATTGATTTTTAGGCGCTGCTTCTTGCAATGAAAGGCTTTACAGCCACTGGGCTGTGAACTTATTAGAGATGGTCAGAACGAATGCACCCCATGAGTCAGACATTGGCTTTGTGTGAAAGCCAGCTTTTGAGGGGATTAGCTTTTGAAACAATGAACAGCTTGCCTTGAAGTTGATTATTGATCTGTTGACTGTCATTAACAAAAACTTAAACATTATCTTCTGTGAAAATTTTCCTTGAAGAGTCCTGTTCTATGTCTTTGCCCTTTGACCTTTAACTTTCAAACTGGCACAAACAGAGGAAATCTTGTGTTGCTTCTCCATTGGAGTGTTAATTGTTCTCTAAAAACCTAGTAAGCATGAGCTGTTTCCTTAGAGTGGAGAGAGAAGGAGTGTTGATGGTGGATCTACAGATGGACACTTTGCTCTTTACACGCACACTTTAAAAATGCCCTATAGGTAGAAGTGACTTTTAATTTTCCTTTAATATAATTTCAAGTCTAAATTCATCATTTTAGTACAAATATAGAACTATAGGGGGAAAAAAAAAACCTCAAAATACTTGAAAGGCCAGTGTGGCTTTTATATGAAGCAGGAATTTTATATTAGTGAAAATTTCTTACTCATTTGCTAATAGTACACATTTCCAGATGATTTTAATGAGTGTAGGTATACATTCTTATTTGGAAATGGATGGTTTGGCTGCCTTGAATTTGTATTTATACTCAACATAGCATGAAAATTAGAATGCCTCTCAGTTAAACTACATGTTTATGTTTTGGTTTGGGAAAATATTTTGTAATCATGGATGGCATGTTGCAAAGGCTTGCAGATTGTTATTTCTTACAACCTGAACATAAAGTAAGGCTAGTTAAAAAAAGTAATGGCTAATGCCTTTACAGCAAAACGTTATGCAATGCAGACTGTATTTTGACAAGATGATGGAGATTATTTGTGTGAAGCCCAAGAAAGCAAGGGGAGAGGACAAGAATTAGCCCTGTAGCTTTATTTCAGTGCTTCCATTCTAGACAATGCTGGTATTATAAAGAGTCACTTCTACTGAGCATGGAGCAAGAACTATATAAATAAGCTCATTTATACAATGTTTGCCTGTGGGAGGGTTTAATCATTTTAGGGCCTGATGCCAAGAAAAAAAAAAAAAAAGACTGGAAATTGTATTTTGCTGAAGATTGAAAAGAGTAACTATGTCATTTGGGTACATATGTAAATCATTGAGGAATTCCATCAACCTGCATTGAAAATTGATTTTTTTTTCCTCTAAAATGAGAAAGAAACTAAAGAAGCAATCTTTTGCCTCTTTACTCAATTGTCACAATATCCTGATTCATCAGAAGACTGTAAATATATAAGGGCTAGAAAATAACCATAGCATTAAGAAGGGAAAGACTATCATTATGCTTGAATTCTGGAAATTTCACAGATAAGTTTTGGGTCATATTTTCCTCAATATGAGATGAGATTTATGTGATAAGAAAAGGCATATATGGCTTCTCTGTTTATTAGAACATTTAAATTTTCAGGTTGTGAGACTACAAGAGATAAGAAAATATTAAGTACAACATAATCACAAACATTGGGATTCTATTTGCCTATTTTATGTCAGGCACTTTGTATGGTTGCTACTTCTCTTCCACTTGGGGTTTGGGGAAAAAAATGTCAATCCTAATGGAATAGTGAAAGGGAGAGTGACTAATTTGTCTAGCACATAAGAATAGTGATTCAAAAACAATGTGAATAATAAATAAAACAATATATTGTACAAGTTCAGTATCAATAGAGATATACAACATATCAAATATTTTTCAACATTCTATCACTGATAGCATGGAAAGTTCAGACCTAGGGTTTCCTAAATTGAAATGAAAACACATTCACAATGACAAAAAGTAATTCACCTTCTCATTATTTCTCATTACTTTAATATAAACATAAATGTAAACAAGGTAATGTTTCTTACATAAATTAACTATATTATAATTTTAGCCAAATGTTATTTTTCTGTATATTATTAACTGGACTGAATGAAGTATTAAATAGCCAATCAGTCTGTGTTCTCTATAAAGCAGCTAAGCCACATCAGATCTGTGGAAGAGGTTGTGAATTTAACTACTGACCTGTTTCAGAACAAAGTGTCTTCTGACATGGCAACAGAACAGGTGAATACAGATGCTCTTTACAGTCGCAAAGGTAACCTGCATAAATTAGAGAACATTATATGATACTAGCAAAGACAACTTCTGTTATAAATCAGAGGGCAAGACTTTTCTGAATCAGATGTAATAAATTACTAAGTAATAATTTACAAAAAAAATAATTACTGAGTAATAAAGGATAGAGACTGATTTACTGAAACAAGCAAATGTTACTTTTACTATTCAGATTGCTTGTAATCTTTTTCTACTGACATATAATTTGTTTGTTTCATATACTAGATACTTGTTTTTATTCACTTTCTGTGGGTGATTTAAAAAACACAATGTGGTGGATGAGAACATTGCCCAGCTTCACTGGTATTTCCAATACACGGATGATGTGTATATATGGGATCCTAGGGAAACCAATATAATACTTTCCACTTCTACATATTATGCTGTTATCTGTGGTATGCTACAAATACACACCCACACTTTGTGGTTCTTATAGTAGAATAAGCAATGTGACCATATTGACTTAATTCAATGTGCTACCTGAAAAGGAATGGATGTTATAATCAAATAGACTGAGTTAACACAAAAGTTGTTAAAACAATCTTTTTCTTTTTAAGTTTTGGAATTATTTCCAAAAACTAATAAAGGCAGTGGTTTACTGATAGTATTGAGTCTGTGAGACTGTAACATATACTGAAACAACCTCATGGCTGGTGGTAAAATCTTTTTCAGCAAATACAGCAGAGAGTTCATTGAATTTTTGATTCTCTCAAGAACACGTTCCAAAATATCAGATGTTAAACAGAACATGTCATCTAAACCAAAAATGTTAAATTCAGATAAGCCATTATAAATAGTCATGAGTACAATCTTATTATATCACAAAAGGTTTCATGTCAATAATACTAGAAAATCTAACCATTTCATTGCATCTCATGCACCTTCCTGATTGATTTACTGTGATCACAGTTTATAACTGCCAGAACATATGTATCTATATTATAGAGTCTATGTTGCCTAGTAGGGAACAATAGCTACATCAGAGAAGTTATATTTAAAAAATTAGAACTTCCTAAATATCAGAAAAACTTCATAATAAAGAATGCAGCAACCAGGCATAACACCACACGGTAAATATGAATGCTAAATGTTAAATTTATCATATATTATGAAAATTAAACAGGAGGAAATATGAGTCTTTTGTAAAATATAAAAACATCATATAGTACTCCTTAATACAACGGGAAAATTTACTTTAGCAAGTATAAAAATAGTAGAACAATGCAACTTCTGGCTCTTCACACTAGTGATGAGTATGTGATATATTGATGTATATAATTAGACAGTGGTCATTAGCTGTTACCCTTCATAAACACATCTGATATTCATGCATTGCCTTCTAGTCTAAAAATGTCAAAGTTAGATATTCAGTAACCTCAGTTGGAAAGATCTATATAATGTTAGAATCTCCTGAGAAAAGCCATGTCCCTAGGATAGAAATTTACCTCAATAATCATGTAACACAAAACACTTGGCAGAGTAGCAAAGAAGTTGCCTTAGTGTTTTTGTCTCATCTAATTGTAACCGTTGCCTTTCATGTACTACTCAAATCATTTTTCATTTGTTTACTTTGGTGTAATTTTGAAATGATACTGATATTTTCCAGGTCAGATTAATAACATCCAATTGCAAATATATCTTCCAACATTTTATACATATATCTACTTTGAAATTTAAACCAATAGTATATAAAGCCTAAGAATGAACACTGATTTGACAAATTCACAGAAATTGAGTGAAAAACAGATGTGATATTGCAAAATTTCTGTCAAGTTCCTGGTAGAATACTGAAGTACAAGCCTTCAATTTTTAAACACAACTGTGAGCTTATAACTGGACATGTCATGCATTATTTTTTAGAACAATGCTAATTCTTTATTCTAAGTAATGGTATAAGATCATGAGTGCTGTAATGCAGCACCTCAGTCACTCATAACTAAAGCTCTTAAGGAAAATGAAGGCATAACCAGTAACTCATGGTTAGTGCATAATAAGTATAAAAAAATATGGGAGATAATTATGAAGAGTTATGACGATTCTATGCTTTTTCAATTTAAAGAACAGCATGTCTTAAAATGTGTCTTATACTAACATTGGACTGGGAATAATGTTCAAGTTTGCACTCAACGAATCCTCATGTTCAAGAGCATACTGGACAGTGTAGGACAAACATCATAAACTAGAATGTCTTGCTGATTCACATAACTTTTAAATGTGCTCTGCTAAAGAGCTGGATTTATATGCCGTTAAGAAGGAAGAAGAAAATCAATTAAATATAAATATGAAAATTACATTATGTTAGGCCACTTAGCTTCAAAGCAAGATGTTATTAACTCTTATATCATATAGAAAAACCAGAAGGAGAAAATGGTGAAAATGAATTAAATGATTAACTTTTTGACTTACAAAGACATTTCTTGAGTGTCTTATCCACTTGTTTTTATCCATGAACAAATCTCACTCACAATATAAACATTTCTATAGTACTTGGTCTGTAGCTAGATTGGATACCAGGAGAAATACTTTTGGACACAGGCCTTTTTATACATGCCTCATACTTGATGAAGCTTCAGTGAGATGTGACTGCATGTTAGGATGCTTTTTCCTAGGATAGTATATGGTGCTGCTTGTACTTGCCATCTTTATTTGAATGTATGTTTCTATGTTGGCTTGCCTTGCCAAGATATAGATGAATAAAGCCTGGTGTGAGCTGTACATTTGACAAGTTACTAGAACACGTTTCATTTGCTCTTATGTAATGCCAGTTTGATCTTGTTCCGACTCTATATACTGAAAACCCAGTTGCAAAGGTAAAATGTACTCTACTTGAATGAATGATTCAATTCTTAAATCAATGTAATAGTTTTGCTACCACTGAAATATCACAGAGGCCACATTTTTACTATCTTCTCACAGCTCTTTAGTATATACTATTGTCTGTGTAAAATTAGGTTTTTAGTTCTTTTTGTCACTTCTTTGGTATCTGAAGTGGAATCAATTATTCCTTTATATATTCATGAATGCAAAATTTCACAATTCAGTTACATTTTTACTTCCAAACAAACATGATTTCCAAACAAGTATGCTCTGTGTGCCTTATTTTTCTCTTCCTTCAGTTCTGAAATTATTTGTTTTGTTCTGTCACCCCAAAATACAGATGGTTGGGAGGGATATATTATTTTGTGTTGCTCTGCGCAGTCTGTGCCTATATTTGCATTCCTTTCGAGTTCTACCTTGCGCCCACCTTTTTTTTTTTACAGATTTATTTTTCCCTTCCCTTTGTGAAAACCAGAATTGAACATCATATGCGGTGTCCTGAAAATATGTTTGTCCCTCAGTTTTTTTCCTTAACAAGTTTCATGCAAAGATTTAGTTCCAATAAATTTCACACACCTCCCAATCTCTTGCATTGGATTCTAACTTTTCTAGAGCTATTCCCCTGAGAAAAGTGAAATGCTTAGTATGAAGGCTGTTGTCTATTGATAAGCCAGCTAAGGAAGTTTGCTTTTGGTGAATGTATCTTAAATAATTATACTGGAAAGTAAATACCATAATACAGTGTTTTGTTTAAGATACGTCAGGAGTACATGAATGCCTAAAACCTCAATTCTTTGGTCTATTTCCCTTTATGTGTAAATTACGTATATATTAAAAAGAGTGAGAGAATAAAAGATTAAGGGGTGTTATAGTGGCAGCTTTTTGCTGTCTTTGTTTTGACTGCATCAACATTTCTATTGTGGACCTCTATTTTCAGGAGTTTTAGAGACTCACCCATAAAAATTTGCTTCAGGCTTAAAAGTCTTGAAATATTTTTTTTTAGATATATAATTTTAAACCAATATATCTTGTTTTTATATTATAGGAGGGAAATAAATGGAGTTTACTAGTTCAATTTTGTGCTAATATAACTTTTGATGAGCTTAATTTTTTAATAAAAAAAAATCTAACCAGTCCATAGTCTACTGATGGTTTTTTAAAAGAATCAATAATTGACATAGAGAAAATTGCCTGCTTTGTCAGTGTAGCAACGTATCTTCAAGATATTTTAAAATTTGTAACCTATATTAACATTATCTTGATTCTAACAGTGGATCAGTATGATAATGAATGCAATTTATGCCTTCCATATGAGCTATCTGGTAATATAGATTTGGAAATATATAGTATATTTAGTAAATATATATGTATATATATATTTACTAGGTAGATTAAGGGAGGTAAGTGCCCATAAATTTAGTTTGCCAAGTAAATACCATATATATTTTTTAAAAATTGCACAGACATTTATCTTTCAGAGTCAGAATTAGATGCAAGCAATTGCAAAGAAAAGTGGTCTCTTGGGTAAACAATACACATTTTATAGCTTCTTATGAAAATCATTTTTTTCTATATTGTAGTTATGGAAAATTAAAAGGATTAAATGCATAAAATTAATGCAGACTTTATTTAGATAGCATTAAACTCTGAAGCAGAGAGAAACACTAGGAAATGAAATATTTAGGTCATTATCTTTTGGTTTAAGACAATACTTTACCTT
>RJWK010036355.1:0-21766 GCA_004363435.1 Platanista minor | reverse complement strand
TCCCCATATCCTCAAGTCCATTCTCTAGTAGGTCTGTGTCTTTATTCCCATCTTGCCCCTGTTGCTAGGTATTTTATTCTTTGTGTTGCAATGGTAAATGGGAGTGTTTCCTTAATTTCTCTTTCTGATTTTTCATCATTAGTGTATAGGAATGCAAGAGATCTCTGTGCATTAATTTTGTATCCTGCTACTTTACCAAATTCATTGATTAGCTCCAGTAGTTTTCTGGTAGCATCTTTAGGATTCTCTACTTATAGTATCATGTCATCTGAAAACAGTGACAGTTTTACTTCTTCTTTTCAAATTTGGATTCCGTTTATTTCTTTTTCTTCTCAGACTGCTGTGGCTAAAACTTCCAAATCTATGTTGAATACCTGTGGTGAGAGTGGGCAACCTTGTCTTGCTCCTGATTTTAGTGGAAATGGTTTCAGTTTTCCACCATTGAGAACAATGTTTGCTGTGGGTTTGTCATATATGGCCTTTATTATGTTGACATAAGTTCCCTCTAAGCCTACTTTCTGGTGGGTTTTTATCAAAAATCGGTGTTGAATTTTGTCAAAAGATTTTTCTGCATCTATTGAGATGATCATATGCTTTTTATACTTCAATTTGTTAATATGGTGTATCACACTGATTGATTTGCTTACATTGAAGAATCCTTGCATTCCTGGGATAGACCCCACTTGATCATGGTGTATGATCCTTTTAATGTGCTGTTGGATTCTTTTGCTAGTATTTTGTTGAGGATTTTTGCATCTATGTTCATCAGTGATATTGCCCCGTAGTTTTCTTTTTTGTGACATCTTTGTCTAGTTTTGGTATCAGGGTGATGGTATCCTCATACAAAGAGTTGGGGAGTGTTTCTTCCTCTGTTATGCTTTGGAAGAGTTTGAAAAGGATAGGTGTTAGCTCTTCTCTAAATGCTTGACAGAATTTGCCTGTGAAGCCATCTGGTCCTGGACTTTTGTTTGTTGGAAGATTTTTAATCACAGTTTCAATTTCACTGCTTGTGATTAGTCTGTTTATATTTTCTATTTCTTCCTGGTTCAGTCTCGGAAGGTTGTGCTTTTCTAAGAATTTTTCCATTTCTTCCAGGTTGTCCATTTTATTGGCATATATTTGCTTGTAGTAATCTCTCATGATCTATTGTATTTCTGCAGTGTCAGTTGTTATTTCTCCTTTTTCATTTCTAATTCTATTGATTTGAGTCTTCTCCCTTTTTTTCTTGATGAGTCTAGCTAATGGTTTATCAATTTTGTTTATCTTCTCAAAGAACCAGCTTTTAGTTTTATTGATCTTTGCTGTCATTTCCCTCATTTCTTTTTCATTTATTTCTGATCTGATCATTATGATTTCTTTTCTTCTGCTAACTTTGGGTACTTTTATTCTTCTTTCTCTAATTGCTCTAGGTTTAAGGTTAGGTTGTTTATTTGAGACGTTTCTTGTTTCTTGAGGTAGGACTGTATTGCTGTAAACTTCCCTCTTAGAACTGCTTTTGCTGCATCCCATAGGTTTTGGGTCATTGTGTTTTCACTGTCATTTGTTTCTAGGTATTTTTTGATTTCCTCTTTCATTTCTTCAGTGATCTCTTGGTCATTTAGCAGTGTATTGTTTAGCCTCCATGTGTTTGTACTTTTTACAGATTTTTTTCCTGTAATTGATATCTAGTCTCATAGTGTTGTGGTTGGAAAAGATTCTTGATACGATTTCAACTTTCTTAAATTTACCAAGGCTTGATTTGCGACCCAAGATATGATTTATCCTGGAGAATGTTCCATGAGCACTTGAGAAGAAAGTTTATTCTGTTGTTTTTGGATGGAATGTCCTATAAATATCAGTTAGGTCCATCTTGTTTAATGTATCATTTAAAGTTTGTGTTTCCTTCATTGATCACTTTCACCAATGATCTGTCCATTGGTGAAAGTGGGGTGTTAAAGTCCACTACTATTATTGTTTTACTGCTGATTTCCCCTTTTATGGCTGTTAGCACTTGCCTTATGTATTGAGGTACTCTTATATTGGGTGCATAAATATTTACAATGGTTATATATTCTTTTTGGATTGATCCCTTGATGATTACATAGTGTTCTTCTTTGTCTCTTGTAAAATAGTCTTTGTTTTAAAGTCTATTTTGTCTGATATGAGTATTGCTACTCCAGCTTTCTTTTGATTTCCATTTGCATGGGATATCTTTTTCCATCCCCTCACTTTCAGTCTGTATGTGTCCCTAGGTCTGAAGTGGGTCTCTTGTAGGCAGCATATATATGGGTCTTGTTTTTGTATCCATTCAGCCAGTCTATGTCTTTTGGTGGGAGCTTTTAATCCATTTACACTTAAGGTAATTAGCAGTATGTATGCTCCTATTACCATTTCATTACTTGTTTTGAGTTTGTTATTGTAGATCATTTCCTTCTCCTGTACTTCCTGCCTAGAGCAGGTCCTTTAGCATTTGTTGTAAAGCTGTTTCGTGGTGCTGAATTCTCTTAGCTTTTGCTTGTCTGTAAAGGTTTTCATTTCTCCATCAAATCTGATGGAGGTCCTTGTTGGGTAGAGTAATCTTGATTGTAGGTTTTTCCCTTTCATCACTTTAAACATGTCCTGCCACACCTTTCTGGCTTGCAGAGTTTCTGCTGAGAAATCAGCTGTTAACCTTATGGGGATTCCCTTGTATGTTATTTGTTGCTTTTTCCTTGCTGCTTTTAATATTTTTCTTTGTATTTAACTTTTGATAGTTTGATTAATATGTGACCTGGCGTATTTCTCCTTGGATTTATCCTGTATGGCACTCTCTGTGCTTCCTGGACTTGATTATTTCCTTTTCCATATTAGGGAAGTTTTCAACTATAATCTCTTCAAGTATTTTCTCAGACCCTTTCTTTTTCTCTTCTTCTGAGAACCCTATAATTCGAATGTTGGTGTGTTTAATTTGTCCCAGAAGTCTCTGAGACTGTCCTCAATTCTTTTCATTCTTTTTTCTTTATTTTGCTCTGCAGTAGTTATTTCCACTATTTTATCTTCCAGGTCACTTATCTGTTCTTCTGCCTCAGTTATTCTGCTATAGATTCCTTCTAGAGAATCTTTAATTTCATTTATCATGTTGTTCATCAATGTTTGTTTGCTCTTTAGTTCTTCTAGGTCCTTGTTAAAAGTTTCTTGTATTTTCTCCATTCTATTTCCAAGATTTTGGATCATCTTTACTATCAATACTCTGAATTCTTTTTCAGGTAGACTGCCTATTTCTTCTTCATTTATTTATTCTGGTGGGTTTTTACCTTGCTCCTTCATCTGTTGTGTATTTCTCTGTCTTCTCATTTTGCTTAACTTAATGCATTTGGGATCTCCTTTTCACAGGCTGCAGGTTTGTAGTTCCCGTTGCTTTTGGCATCTGCTCCCAGTGGGTAAAGTTGGTTCAGTGGGTTGTGTAGGCTTCCTGGTGGAGGGGACTAGTGCCTGTGTTCTGGTGGATGAGGCTGGATCTTGTCTTTCTGGTGGGCAGAACCGTCTGGTGGTGTGCTTTGGGGTGTCTGTGAACTTATGATTTTAGGCAGCCTCTCTGCCAATGTGTGGGGTTGTTTTCTTGTCTTGCTAGTTGTTTGGTATGGGGTGTCCAGCACTGTAGCTTGTTAGTTGTTGAGTGGAGCTGGGTATTAGTGTTGAAATGTAGATCTCTGCGAGAGCTTTCGCCATTTGATATTACATGGGGCCGGGAGGTCTCTGGTGGTCCAATGTTCTGGACTCAGCTCTCCCACCTCAGAGGTTCAGGCCTGACACCTGGCCAGAGCACCAAGACCCTGTCAGCCACACAGCTCAAAAGAAAAGGGAGAAAAAAATAGAAATAAAACAGAAAAATAAAGTTATTAAAATAAAAAATTATTAAAAGTAAAAAAATTAAAAAGTAATAAAAAAATAGAAAGAAATAAAGAGAGCAACCAAACCAATAAACAAATCCATCAATGATAACAAGCACTAAAAACTATACTAAAAAAAAACAAAAGGAGGGCTTCCCTGGTGGCACAGTGGTTGAGAGTCCACCTGCCGATGCAGGGGACACGGGTTCATGCCCCGGTCCGGGAAGGTCCCACATGTCGCGGAGCGGCTGGGCCTGTGAGCCACGGCCGCTGAGCCTGCGCGTCCAGAGCCTGTGCTCCGCAACGGGAGAGGCCACAACAGTGAGAGGCCCGCGTACCGCAAAAAAACAAACAAACAAACAAAAAAAACAAAAGGAAAGACAGAATCCTAGGACAAATGGTATAGGCAAAGGTATACAGACAAAATCACACAAAGAAGTATACAAATACACACTCACAAAAGGAGAAAAAGGAAAAAATATACATCTATATTTTAAAAAAAGGAAGAGAGCAACCAAATCAATAAACAAATCTACCAATTATAATAAGCTCTAAATACAAAGATAAACATAAAACCAGAAACAAATTAGATGCAGAAAGCAAACCCCCAGTCTATAGTTGCTCCCAAAGTCCACCGTCTCAATTTGGGGATGATTTGTTGTCTATTCAGGTATTCCACAGATGCAGGGTACATCAAGTTGATTTCAGAGAATTAATCCGCTGCTCCTGAGGCTGCTGGGAGAAATTGCCCTTTCTCTTCTTTGTTCGCACAGCTCCTGGGGTTCAGCTTTGGATTTTGCCCCACCTCTGTGTGTAGGTTGCCTGAGGGAGTCTGTTCTTTGCCCAGACAGGACAGGCTTAAAGTAGCAGCTGATTAGGGGGCACTGGTTCACTCAGGCTGGGGGAGGGAGGGGTACCGAATGTGGGACGAGGCTGCAGCGGCAGAGGCCAGTGTGATGTTGCAACAGCGTGAGGCACGCCGTGTGTTCTCCTGGGGAAGTTGTCCCCGGATCACGGGACCCTGGCAGTGGCAGGCTGCACAGGTTTCTGGGAGGGGAGGTGTGGATAGTGACCTGTGCTTGCACACAGGCTTCTTGGTGGCTGCAGCAGCAGCCTTAGCATTTCATGCCCGTCTCTGGTTTCTGTGCTGAGAGCCAAAGCTTGTGCCTGTCTCTGGAGCTCATTTAGGCCATGCTCTGAATCCCCTCTCCTTCTGCACCCTGAAACAATGGTCTCTTGCCTCTTAGGCAGTTCCAGAGTTTTTCCTGGACTCCCTTCTTGCTAGCTGTGGCGCACTATCCCCCTTCAGGCTGTGTTCACGCAGTCAACCCCAGTCCTCTCCCTGGGATCTGACCTCCAAAGAAGCCAGAGCCTCAGGTTCCAGCCCCAACCTGTCCCACCCTGGTGGGTGAGCAGATAAGCCTCTCAGGCTGGTGAGTGCTGCTCAGCACCAATCCTCTGTGCAGGAATCTCTCCGCTTTGCCCTCTGCACCCCTGTTGCTGAGCTCTCCTCCGTGGCTCCAACACTTTCCCGCCGCCACCCCGCATCTCCACCAGTGATGGGGTTTCCTAGTGTGTGGAAGCTTTTCCTCCTTCACAGCTCCCTCCCAGAGGTGCAGGTCCCATCCCTATTCTTTTGTATCTGTTTTTTCTTTTTTCTTTTGCCCTACCCAGGTACATGGGGAGTTTCTTGCCTTTGGGGAAGTCGGAGGTCTTCTGCCAGCATTCAGTAGGTCTTCTGTAAGAGTTGTTCCACATGTAGATGCATTTTTGATGTATTTGTGGGGAGGAAGGTGATCTCCATGTCTTACTCCTCTGCCTTCTTGAAGGTCCCCCCTTGCTACTTTTAATATTTTTTCTTTGAATTTAATTTTTGTTAGTTTGATTAATATGTGTCTTGGTGTGTTTCTCCTCGGGTTGAACCTGTATCGACTCTCTGTGCTTCCTGGACTTCAGTGACTATTTCCTTTCTCATGTTAGGGAAATTTTCCACTATAATCTCTTCAAGTGATTTCTCTACCCTTTCTTTTTCTCTTCTTGTGTGACCACTATAATTCGAATGTTTGTGCATTTACTGTTGTCCCAGAGCTCTCTGAGATGGTCTTCAATTCTTTTCATTCTTTTTTCTGTATTCTGCTTCTTGCCTGTTATTTCCACCATTCTGTCGTCCAGCTCACTTATTCGTTCTTCTGCCTAAGTTATTCTGTTATTGATTCCTTCTAGTGTATTTTTAATTTCAGTTATTGTGTTGTTCATCTCTGTTTGTTTGTTCTTTATTTCTTCTAGATCTTTGTTAAAAATTTCTTGTATTTTCTCAATCTGTGCCTCCATTCTATTTCTGAGATTCTGGATCATCTTTACTATCATTACTTTGAATTCTTTTTCAGGTAGATTGACTATTTCTTCTTCATTTATTTGGTCTTCTAGGTTTTTACCTTGCTCTTTCATCTGTGACATATTATTTTGCTGTCTTTTTTTTTTTAATTTATTTTTGGCTTCACTGGGTCCTCGTTGCTGTGTGTGGGCCTTCTCTAGTTGCAGCGAGCGGGGGCTACTCCTTGTTAGGGTGCGTAGGCTTCTCAATGCGGTGGCTTCTCTTGTTGCAGAGCACGGGCTCTGGGCACATGGCCTTCAGCAGCTGTGGCATGCAGACTCAGCAGTTGTAGCTCACGGGCTCCAGAGCACAGGCTCAGCAGTTGTGGCACAAGGGCTCAGTTGCTCCGTGGCTTGTGGAATCTTCCCAAACCAGGGCCCAAACCCATGTCCCCTGCATTGGCAGGTGGACTCCCAACCACAGTGCCACCAGGGAAGCCCCTTTTTTCTTTTTTGATGAGTGGGACTGTGTTCCTGTCTTACTGGTTGTTTGGCCTGAGGCTTCCAACACTGGAGTTTGTAGGCTGTTGGGTAGACCTGGGTCTTGGTTCTGAGATGAGGACCTCCAGGAGACTTCACTCCAATGAATAGTCCCTGGGGTCTGAGGTTCTCTGTTAGTCCAGTGGTTTGGACTTGGTGCTCCCCCTGCAGGAGCTTCAGCCTGACCCCCAGCTCATGAACCAAGATCTTGCAAGCCATACAGAACAGAAAAAAAAAAAAAAAAAAAAAAAAAAAAAAAAAAAAAAAAAAAAAAAAAAAAAAAAAAAAAAATGGGGAGGGAGAACAATAACAAAGTAAAAAATAAAATTAGACTGGAAAACTAACAGATGTTAGAAAGAATATAAACATAAAAATACAGATGAAACAACAACCAGAAGGTAAAACAGAACCACAATAGGAAAAAAGAGGAGAAAAAAAAAGCTGGAAAAGGCTTTGGCTGTGGAGGGCGGGGCCTAAGCAGGGGTGGTGTTTGAGCGATGGGCGGGGCCTATGCTTAGGACCTGCAGGGCTGGAAAAGGCTGGGGCTTAGGCTCAACGGAACAGAAGGGACCCAGGCGTGCCTCCCGCCTCTGTCTCAGAGGGCAGGGGAACCCATCTGGGAGGCCAGCAGGGTTCTTGGGCTGAAGTGGGTGGGGCAAATGCCTTCTGCTCCTCTCCTGCTACTCTGGTCCTGGAGGAACCCTCCTGCTTGCCTCTCCTGCTCTCCCCCAGCCTCCCTCCTACGCCCCCAGGACCCACACAGCCTGGAGGGGGCCTCTGAGGGCATAGGACCTAGCCAAGGAGCCGAGCAGACTTCTCTGGCAGACTGGGCAGGGGATACACTGGGCGTGCTCCCCCCGATCCAAGCCCCCAAGGGTCCCTCCATGAGTGGGAACCCCTCCCCCCTCTCAGCCACCCTGAGGGGTGCCCGTCCTGTCCAGCTTCCACTTTTCCCGCACCTCAGTACCCCCATGTCCTATCAGTTAGCTTGGGGGTTCCTCCCATCTCACTGGGTGTCAAGGTCCCCCACAGCATCCTGCGGGTGCCCTAGTGGTGGGGAGACGCGAACTCCACATCTTCCCACACTGCCATCTTGATCTGGGACAACATTAAATGCACCAAGATTCACATTATAGAGGTCCCAAAAGGAGAAGACAGAGAGAAACCACCTGAGAAAATATTTGAAGAGATAATAGCTAAGAAATTGCCTAACATGGGAAACGAAACAGTCACCCATGTCCAGGAAGCACAGAGAGTCCCAGGCAGGATAAACCCAAGGAGAAACATGCTGAGACACAAAGAATAAATTGACAAAAATTAAAGTCAAAGAAACAATTAAAAGCAACAAATGAAAAGCAACAAGTAACATGCAAGGGAATTCCCATAAGGTTATCAGCTGATTTCTCAACAGAAACTCTCAAGCTAGAAGGGAGTGGCAGGATATATTTAAAGTGATGAAAGGGAAGAACCTACAGGGCTTCCCTAGTGGCGCAGTGGTTGAGAGTCTGCCTGCCGATGCAGGGGACACGGGTTTGTGCCCCAGTCCAGGAGGATCCCACGTGCCGCGGAGCAGCTGGTCCCGTGAGCCATGGCCGCTGAGCCTGTGCGTCCGGAGCCTCTGCTCCACAACAGGAGTGAGAGGCCCGCGTACCGCAAAAAAAAAAAAAAAAACCTACAGCCAAGAATACTCTACCCAGCAAAGCTCTCATTCAGATCCAATGGAGAAATCAGAAGCTTTACAGACAAGCCAAAGCTAAGAGAATTCAGCACCACCAGCCCAGCTTTGCAACAAATGCTAATGGAACTTCTCTAGATTGAAAAGAAAAGGCCACGTCTAGGAACAAGTAAATTATGAATGGAAAAGCTTATCGGTAAAGGCAAACATACAGTACAAGTAGGAAATGATCTGCACACAAATATATCAAAGCCAGCGATTGTGAGAAGAGGAGAGCACAAATGCAGGATATTGGAAATGCATTATAAGACCAGCAACTTAAAACAATCTTGTTTATATACAGACTGTTATAGATACCAAATCTTCATGGCAACCCCAAAACCAAAAATCTACAATAGATACACACATAAAATAGAGAAAGGAATCCAAGCACAACACTAAAATTAGTCATCAAATCACAAGAGAAGAGAACAAAAGAGTAAGGGAAGAAAAAAGACCTACAAAAACAAATCCTAAACAATTAACACAATGGCAATAAGAATATACATATCAGGGCTTCCCTGGTGGCGCAGTGGTTGAGAGTCTGCCTGCCGATGCAGGGGACATGGGTTCGTGCCCTGGTCTGGGAAGATCCCACATGCCGCGGAGCAGCTGGGCCCATGAGCCATGGCCACTGAGCCTGCGCGTCTGGAGCCTGTGTTCCACAATGGGAGAGGCCACAACAGTGAGAGAGGTCCGCGTACCTCAAAAAAAAAAAAAAAAAAAAAAAAAAAAAAAAAAAAAAAAAAAAAAAAAAAAAAAAAAAAAAAAAAAAAAAAAAAAAAGAATATACATATCAATAATTACCTTAAATGTAAATGGATTAAATGCTCCAACCAAAATATATAGACTGGCTAAATGGATACAAAAATAAGACCTGTATATATGCTGTCTACAAGAGACCCATTTCAGATCTAGGGACACACACAGACTGAAAGTGAAGGACACTACATAATGGTCAAAGGATCAATCCAAGAAGAAGATACAATTGTAAATACATATGCACCCAATATAGGATCACCTCAATATATAAGGCAAATACTAACAGTCATAAAAGGAGAAACTGAGAGCAACACAGTAATAGTGGGGGACTTTTTTTAAAATAAATTTATTTATATTTTATTTCTGGCTGTGTTGGGTCTTTGTTGCTGCGTGCGGGCTTTCTCTACTTGTGGTGAGCGGGGGCTACTCTTCATTGTGGTGAGTGGGCTACTCAGTGCAGTGGCTTCTCTTGCTGCAGAGCACAAGCTCTAGGCCATGCAGCTTCAGTAGTTGCAGCATGCAGGCTCAGTAGTTGTGGCTCATGGGCTCCAGAACGCAGGCTCAGTAGTTGTGGCGCATGGGCTTTAGTTGCTCCGTGGCATGTGGGATCTTCCCAGAGCAGGGCTCAAACCCGTGTTCCCTGCATTGGCAGGCAGATTCTTAATGACTGCGCCACCAGGGAAGTCCCATAGTGGGGGACTTTAGCACCCCACCTCCATCAATGGACAAATCATCCAGACAGAAAATCAATAAGGAAACACAGGCCTTAAAAGACACATTAGACCAGATGGACTTGATATTTTGATATAAATTGATATTTATAGAGCCTTCCACCCAAAAGCAGCAGAATACACAATCTTCTCAAGTGCACATGGAACATTCTCCAGGACTGATCACATACTGGGCCACAAAGCAAGCCTCAATAAATTGAAGAAAACTGAAATCATATCAAGCAGTTTTTCTGATGACAACACTATAAGATTAGAAATCAACTACAAGAAAAAAACTGTAAAACACATAAACAGATGGAGGCTAAACAATATGCAACTAAACAACCAATGGTTCACTGAAGAAATCAAAGAAGAAATTAAAAAATACCTAGAGACGAATGAAAAACTGGACAGCTACATGTAAAAGAATGAAATTAGAACACTCCCTAACACCATACACAAACATAAACTCCAAATGGATTAAACACCTAAATGTAATACCAGACACTATAAAACTCTTAGAGGAAAAACACCCTTTGACATAAACCACAGCAAGAACTTGACCCACCTCCTAGAGAAATGAAAATAAAAACAAAAATAAACAAATGGGACTTGAACATAAAAGCTTTTGCACAGCAAAGGAAACCATAAACAAGACAAAAAGACAACCCTCAGAATGGGAGAAAATATTTGCAAATGAAACAACAGACAAAGGATTAATCTCCAAAATATACAAACAGCTCATGGAGCTCAATATCAAAAAAACAAAAAATCCAGTTAAAAAATGGGCAGAAGACATAAACAGACATTTCACTTTCCTTCTGGTATGTAATTACACATCTATAAATTAAGTGATACTGCCCACTGGTCTCTTCCATTTTTCAATCATTTTTCTCTCTGAGCCTCAATTTGAATGATTTCTATTGACTTGTCTTTCAGTTAACAGATCCTTCTGTTCTGTTCAGAATGCTTTGAAACATTTCAAATGAATTTTTCATGTCAATATTATATTTTTTATACCTAGAATCTCCATTTGGCTCTTTTTAGTTTCCATTCTCTTCAAAATTCCCATTGTGATCATCCATTTTGTCCTCCTTTTCCACTTTGACACATTTATGATAGTTATAATGTTCCAGTCTGCAGATTCAAACATTTGGGTCACCTGTGGGTTTACCGCTATTGTCTGTTTTTACTTCCCCATGAATAGCAATTTTTTTATTATATGATGGGCATTGTGAAGGATATGTAATAGAGACTCTGGGTTTTTATATCTTCCTCTAGGAACTACTGAGTCCTTTTCTGGAAGGCAATCAACTACTGGAAGATCATCTTGATTCTATGAAAAAGTTTGAGGATAGGTCTGTTTCACTTTTTGTCCTTAGTCCTAGTAGGTTTAATCCTTACTCTTAGGACATGATCCTTATTCCTAAGACCTGGCCTTTCTGGGCTCTCAACTGAATACTGAGATTGTTCAACAAGTTCTCTCCACTTTAGCTGCATCAGACTCCAATGACTCTGAATTTGTGACTTCTGAAATCTCTATTTAGCTCTCAGCTCTGCAGCACTTGTTCTCTGTAATTTCTCCTACAAACTCCCCTTGCATGTGCACACTTTAGGATCCAGCCAAGAACCCGAGTGGAAAACCTACACAGATTTCTAGGGTTCCTTATCTGCTGCTCCCTCCTCTCTAGTACCCTGCTTTACAAATTCCAGCCACCTTAGCAGCCCAAAACTCATGTTTCCTCTGCTCAGCCTCTGCTTCCTCCACCCAGAAAGACTGTTACTTTCTGCTTGGGCTTCACTTCTCTGTGCAAGATTTGCTGCCAGACAGAAAGCTGTTGTAAACGTGGAGCTCACTTCTTGTGCTTCCCTTCTCTTAAGGATTGCAGCCCTCCAAATTCCCATTGTCAAATACCAAAAAATAGTTGCTTCATATATTTTACTAGTTTTAGGGTTGTTGAGAAGAGAAGAGTAAATCTAATATCAGCTGCTCCAGCATGGCCAGAACAGAAATCCTCTACTATTTATTCTTTGATATGAGTTTTGTTTTAACATAACTTACCCAACAGCTTTCCAGAACAATTAAACTAGGTTAAATCCACTTGCTATTCCTTTTTATTTTTTGGTTTGTATGTTTTTATTTTTAACCTAGATTTACTTTGTAAGCTTTAGAAAATTAAAGCCCTAGAGTATATTACAGTATAACTTTATTTTATCCTAGTTAGGTAGTACATAGTTTAAAAGTCAAAGAGTTTTACAATGGCTAAATCAAAGAAACATTTTTTCTCCCACTTGTATTAACCATTTTTTCCCCTATATTTTATGATGTTTCAACATCTTAAAAAGCTTGCTGGCCAGGGAGAGAATTTCCCTCCCCGGGCTAGCCAGATCCTAGAGATAGCAAAGGGCTTGGCTTGATAGTAGTACATCTTTCATAGGCTAACTAGCCAACCTCAAGTCTGTAGCCCAAACCACCTCCTTATCTCTCACATGGAACCAATATTTCCCCTGCCCTAAATCATCCCAGGGCCAGGTACCAGGCAACTAGAGACTATACTACAGCCCAAAGCCTGCTAGAATTATTCAGATTAGTCAATTCTAAACTGTTGAATTCCACCCTGTATTACCTTTCTCAAGGAAACCCCAATAAAGGCTTTGGCTTGGGCTCTCCCCTTGCTTCCATCTTCTGCCTCCTGACAACCCTGAAACTTCCCCTGGGGCCTTGTGTGGTGTGGTGTGGTTGTGTCCCTTTTTCTCAGGAAATATAAATAATAAATTCTTCTTTCAATGGCATTACCCTCTCTATGTCGTCATTCAGTCATACCTCCATAAATTCGATCCCAGGTATAATTTAGTAGACTACCCAACCCACTACCTAATTTTCACTCTTCAAAAGCCACCTTTCAACATTTTTAAGGGATCTCTCTGGTTTTGGGCATAAAATCATGTTACTAATTACTTTTTTTTTCTTTTTAGTTTTTAGATACTATCTATTTTTTTAACTGAAGTATAGTTGGTGCATAATATTATATAAAGTACAGGTGTACAATATAGTGATTCACAGTTTTTAAAGGTTATACTACATTTATAGTTATTATAAAATATTTGCTATATTCCCCATGTTGTACAATATATCCTTGTAGCTTGTTTTATACCTAATAATTTGTACCTCTTAATTCCCCATCCCTATTTTGCCCCTCCCCCTTCCCTCTCCCCATTGGTAACCACTAGTTGGTTCTCTGTATCTATGAGTCTTCTTCTTTTTTGTTATATTCACTAGTTTGTTGTATTTTTTAGATCTCACATTTAAGTGATATCATACAGTATTTGTCTTTCGTGCCTTATTTCACTTAGCATAATGCCCTCCAAGTCCATCCATTTGGCTGCAAATGGTAAAATTTCATTCTTTTTTATGGCTGAGTAGTATTCCATTGTGTGTATGTACATGTATATATGTATGTATGTATATATATCTTCTTTATCCACTCATCTGTTGATGGACATTTAGGTTGCTTCCATATCTTGGCTACTGTAAATAATGCTACTATGAACACTGAAGTCATGTATATATATATCATCTACTGGCTGCTTATTGTGGAAGAAAAATATTCACTCTCAACATCCTCCTCCCACAATTTTCACGTTTCTTTTCCCCTCAGTCCTCCAGTATATTATATATCATCTTTTTGTTAGAATAGTACTTAGTGTTTATATTATTATGTATATGTAACCATTTTTCAGGGTTTAATAATATACTTACAATGATCGTATTTCTTGCCCTGTATCACTTTTTAATTTCCCTGGAGTTAATATGTGTCTTGCTTTTTTTATGTTTCTTTGTTTGCTTGTACAATTTTCTATGTAAATATTACTAGGTCATTCCCAAACTTTCCATTAGAGTTCCACTAAAACTCTCCTCTTATTATACTCAAACTAATAGCTCCTATTAAAATAAATATAGGAAAAATATTTTCATTATGCTAAAAATCCCCCTATTAATTTACATTGTTTTTCCAGTATTAATTTCAAGCTTTATTTAAATGGACATATAGCCACAAAATTATTGAAAACTTGGCAATGAAGTCTAGGAAAATTATTGGCAAAGTAAAAGAAATAATATGGATTGCATCTAGCAAAACAATGCTTTTATTTTAAACTATGTTTAAAGAACTGTCTTCAATACTCAACAGTTAAGCAAAATGAAGTTTGAAAAAAAAAATATATATATATATGTATATATGGTATACAGGAAATGTTTTAGGATTTCACTAAAATTCAACTAATGTAATAAAACTATCAGGAAACAACTGGACTAATCAAGGAATACTAAATGAAATAGTGTCATTCATTTTAAAGACAACTCTGAGATACATTTAAGATTCTAAGAAGCTTAACTGTTAACAGAAGCAAACTTAGCATAGCAAGCTCTGGTGTGAGAGGTGGTTTAATGAAGCCAGTTTGAAGCCAGACTGACTGCATTCTCAGCTCCACCAATTACTAGTTCTATGACCTTAAGAAAGTTCTTTAAACCTTACAGTATCTGTTTCCTCATCTGCAAAATAAAGATGATAATAAGAGTATATATATATATTTTGAAGGGTTATAAAGACTAAATAAGCTAATCCATGTGAAAGTAATTAGAGAGAGTCTATATAAGAAGAAAGGAGAGAGGGAAAGGAGGAGATGAAAAAAAAGGGTGTGCTATGCACTGAACAAGTTTGTGTCCCCTCAAAATTCATATGTTGAAGCCTAAATCTCCAATGTGATGGTATTTGTAGGTGGTGTGTTTTGGAGGTCACTAGGTCATGAGAATGGAGCCCTCATGAATCTGATTACTGTCCTTATAAGGAACTTCTCACCTTCTAGAAAGGTGAGAAGTAAAGGTTTGTTGTTTAAGCCACCCAGTCTATTGTAATTTGTTAAAGTAGCCCATGCTGACTAAGGCAGATGTAAGAGGGCAAATGGGAGGGGAAGACTAAGACAGAGAAAAATGCATCCATGTGTGATAAACACTCAGAATCACCGACAGCAAGATCTCAGAGAAGAACACCATGATTATGTATTCTACAGTAAACTCTAAAAACATCAATATAGCCTATAATACAGAAATAAAATACTGTAAAGTATCAAATAAAAGAACATTGCTTTTGTTTCTTTCCTGTCCCCTGGAAAAAAAAAGACATTATTAGTGTAGAACGTTTGAAACTATAAAAATGCATTCTTTTATTTAGAAGAGAAATTTAACATTACCTGTACAGAAAAATATTTCACTTCATCAAATGTAATTACAGTGTCCTCTTCATTGTTTGGGGGTAGCAAGCTACACTTTTTTGTACATTTCACCACGTTGTTAATAGAGACGCGAATGAACAAATTACTGTAATGTTGTAAACCGACTGAAAATACATATTTAGGAAGCAAATTTTGTTGTAATTGAACAGTAACACATTGTAAAATTAATCCATTAAACAATTCAGGCCAAAACCTAAGAATCAATCAAGTAAAAAAGAAATTACAGAGCATATTAAACAATAAGGAAAGTCTTTTAAAATAGCATTTTTGCCCATCAGTGGTAGGTACAATATAAGTACGAAAAGAAGGTTGATTCTTCCTTAGATTACTTCTCATATTTTTATCCTCACATTTCCATTATAATTCTTTTGCAAATTTTCCTATATATTATTTTTAAGGTGACTAAACATTTCCAATACATACTTGAAAATTTTTTTCTAAGCATAATTACATAGAAATTTAAAACTTCAAAAAATATTTCACTTCAGAGTAATTTATTCTTAATTTTAGGACAACAAAATTTAAAGCAGCATTCTACTTTGTAATTCACTTCACTATATACTTCAGTTATACTATATTGGTCTGTATTTTTATCTTTCATAGCACTCCATGAATTAAAACGATTTTCTTTTATGATTTAATTATCTTCAAAAGTCTATCTATTTAGAATTCTCTTCAATAGTTCACTTTATATACAAAAGAAACATCAAGTCTCCATAATGAGACTGGTTTTAGGCCATGACAGATCTAATAATAAGCATTCAGCTTATTTAAAGGCACCGAGAAAATAAACCCTTTAAACAATGTTTGAGAAGCATAGTTATTAATTAGAAATAAATTAGTATTATCATCCAAAAAGATATGTATATATTCTTTAACTTACATGACGATCGAGGTGGATTACAGATAGCTAAAAATCTTTTGTCACTCTCCACATCAAAAAGTGGAGTTTATTTTCCTCTGCTCTTGAATCTGGCCTGGTCCTGTGACTACTTTAACATGCAAGTGATGTGACCAGGGCTGAGACTAGGACAGGGTGGCACTACCCAGGGTACAGAATTTAAGTGAACACCAAAAACTTCAGTAATCAATATTTTAATGTAATATTTTTAAATCAAAATTAATGCAGAAAAAAATGTTCAATGATGAAACACAAGACCCTAGGACTACATGGAAAGAAAGGTCTAACCCTTTCAGCATCTCAGCTAAGTCCAGTGTTTCAGGCATTCTCACTAAGGCACCAGACATGTAAATAAGCCGTTTTAGGTATCCCAGCCCTTTTGAACTGCAGCCCCAGCTGGGATAATGTGAAGCAGAAGCAGCACCTAGTGAACGTACAGATAGTGATTGGTAATAAAATGGTTAATGTTTTAAGCCACTGAGTCTTAGAGTGTTTTGTAAGGCAGCAATATATAACAGAAACAGTGATATATGATCATAGTATGGTTCTTAAATCAAAAGAAAGGATACTCTTAGGCGTAAAATGTTTGCAGTTCTTTACATGAATGGCTAGGCAGCCAACCTATAACGATCAAAATAAAAACACAGCGAATTAATTTTTAAAAGTTAACTTTTCTTCCATTTTACTCTCACCAAACTACATTTTTTTTAAAGTTTCACTTTGTTAGTTTTTCTCATCAGAAATATTTTTTCTTATTAGAAATATCTAGTTACAGAAAACACCAGAAAGCAGAAAAATAGGCAAGATTTGTTCAAAGCAAACTTAAAACAAACAAGAATACAAAGAAAAAAATGGTTCATTTATTAAGTTCAATCCAACTGTCACTCTTTGAATCACTTTGATTTTACATTAGGTGAGAACTGATACAACATAGCATCTTGCGTACAATAAGAAATATGCCTTGCTTCAGATAAGCTTTTTTATCCAGTATCCTAAAACCACTTTATTCATTCAACAATCATTCACTGACTATAATATGACAAGGGCTGTGAAATATTCATTCTCTCTTGTACAAAGTGTTTCCAAATGTTAAGAAAAATTGTATCTTGTGTTTAACCATAAAATCAAGTACAAAATTAATACAGGAATACTTGAATACTAACATGCAGTATTAGCCAAATGTAAGCCATTTGATCTTAATTCAACCATGTTTGGTCTTAAAAACCAAGTAAAAACAAGAGCAATATTATATTAAATATCTGTGAAACAAAATAAATGGCCCAATAGTAGTTTTAAATATAGCGTAAGTAATTTTAAGGATTTGGTTTTAGAACAATGCAGAAAAAGAAGTTAGCACTCAATATTTAATTAAAAGACTACTGTATCTGAATTATAAAATTCTAAAGAATATTGAGGTCTACTTCTTAGAGAGACATAAGTATAAAATGTTATGTTAAAAGAAAGGTTCTAGGGGCTTCCCTGGTGGCGCAATGGTTGAGTCCGCCTGCCGATGCAGGGGACACGGATTCGTGCCCCGGTCCAGGAAGATCCCACATGCCGTGGAGCGGCTAGGCCCGTGAGCCATGGCTGAGCCTGCGCGTCCGGAGCCTGTGCTCCACAACGGGAGAGGCCACAACAGTGAGAGGCCCATGTACCGCAAAAAAAAAAAAAAAAAAAGGTTCTAATCTAGGTGAGACTTAAAATGGTATTGGCATAAGAAAGTCCATGAATCACTGTTTACTTCTTAAAATTGGGTGCACACAAGGAGGGTAAAACAGGGAAATATAGCTATAATTTTGTCTTGTATAATTCTATATATAAAAATTCTGTCATAACTCACTGATTACCTGCCAAGTATCTCAACATGAAGCCATCAGCAACTATCTTAATTTTCCTTATATTTCAATAGCTTTTTATACTTTTACATAAGAGATCCATATAATATAAAAAAGAGAATACATTTCTATTCAAGTATAAAAAAAGATTTAACATTCAAAACCATAATGATGGGACATCCCTGGTGGCGCAGTGGTTAAGGGCACACGGGTTCGATCCCTGGTCCGGGAAGATCCCACATGCCACGGAGCAACTAAGCCCGCATGCCACAACTACTGAGCCTGCACTCTAGAGCCCGCAAGCCACAACTACCGAGCCCATGTGCTGCAACTACTGAAGCTCGCCAGCTCCAGGGCCTGCGTGCCACAACTACTGAGCCTGCATGCTGCAACTGCTGAAGCCTGTGAGCCTAGAGCCTGTGCTCCACAACAAGAAAAGCCACCACAATGAGAAGCCCACGCACTGCAACGAAGAGTAGCCCCTGCTCGCTGCAACAAGAGAAAGCCCATGCACAGCAACGAAGACCCAACGCAGCCAAAAACAAACAAACAAAAAAAATCAAAACAAAAACCGTAATGATGACCATTCACAGGTTGCAGATAACAAATGTTGCCACAGATTGTGAGACCCATCTGTGGCCCAAAGCAATAACCCTGTCAACACCTTGACCCCCGAAACACTCTCAAACATGCACTTAAAACAGGAAAGCAACCACAGCTGTTCACAAAAGCACTTTATGTGCTCAATTTTAAGACATCTTTTTCATTTTTTTCTGAAAATGGGATATGATTATTAGAAATAGGAGTAATGGGTTGTGATGTAGTTATCATGGCCTACACATGCGCCAACTTGGCCAAATCACAGAACATTCAAAGAGAAGGTGATGTGGCTGAATCACACACTGGGAGGAGCCATCAGTCACATGCCAAACATCTCTCTGTCAAAACTTTCAGCTAACTTTTTTTTTTTTTTTTTTTTTTTTTTTGCCGTACGTGGGCCTCTCACTGTTGTGGCCTCTCCCGTTGCGGAGCACAGGCTACAGACGTGCAGGCTCAGCGGCCATGGCTCATGGGCCCAGCCACTCCGTGGCATGTGGGATCTTCCCGGACCGGGGCACGAACCCTTGTCCCCTGCATCGGCAGGTGGGCTCTCAACCACTGCGCCACCAGGGAAGCCCCCAGCTAACTTTTAAGAGAAGCTTTTTGATATCTAGCAAATGCAATTCAAATAAGAAAAATATGAACTGTAAGGTTAGGAACTGTGGGAGAAATAAAAAGATTCTTCAAAATATGAGTTCTAAAGAGATGCACAAGTCATATTCAAGAATATGGATTACAGAAATTAGTACGTCAATGTAGTGACATGCATAATAGTTTATGGCCAAAAGTGATTTCAAAGAATCTTTTCTAAGTTTAGAGTCGGACAGTGAAGGCTTATACTTCAACTTTGATTATGATAGAGGGAAGAAAGTGTTATATAATTTTATGAGTAAGGTACACCATGGTCATTCTGTAAAAACAAAAATGTATACATGAATTATTCTTATTTTCCCCCTAAAAAGGTGGTGTTAAATTCATCATATATTTTTTAATCAAGACAATGTATTAGTACACAATAGGAACTAGAGACGAGACACAAGAGAAACTCTCATTTCACAGCCACTAATTCTTCTAAAAGTGTTTAGAAAATAAAGGTAACTGTGAAAGAATACCACAATATTTGATAGTTCTAAACATACATAGATCTTCATGGCCTATATTCTCTATATAGCACCCAAAAGAGAAAACAGAATTTTCTGGTTCTCAGCCTAGATATTAGGTCCCACCTGTGTGTGTGTACGTGTATGATTGATGAGTATGTTTGTTTTTGTTTCTATGGTTTATTATTTTTTGGATGAGGGAGAGATGTGGGATCCATTATCACTCAAAGGTCCCTAAATCTGACAAAAATATAATTGTCTGAAGAGTTTAACAAAAATACTGGTTCCTAGGCCCTATTCTCAGTTTCTAAGTTAGCGAATCTTAAGTGGGGCCCAAGAATCAATGTTTTAAAAAAGGTAATTCTGATGTAACTAGCGTTTGGGAACCCCTAGCAGAGACATTTTTTCTGTGAATCAGGATGTTTTCCAAGATTTCAGTGATTATTAGAATGCTTTTCTGACTCATAAAAATGAAAAATTCATGAATATGTTTATCAGAGAGGACCATTTTCTACACATGCTTTTTGACATTAAATCATTTTCATATGAAATAAAAAATAATTTGTACAGGTTTACTGAGGTTTAGTCATACATACCACATCCCCAAATGGCACCAAAGTTGGTGCCTCAGGTGTTACTTCTAGTTCTTTACTTTCAGACCCCTTAAGAGTTTTTCTCAGCATCTACAATGTAAATAAATTAATTTAAGACTTTATAAGGCAGAGAAAAATATAATTAGAAAAGATATTATACTTCAACAAAAATTTTATGAACATCTAGCATCAGGTATTATATAGTTTATAACTTATATTCTATGACTTGAAAACTCATCTCTACCCTCACTAAGTTTATCATTAAGTTAGCAGAGAAACGAAATGTGTACAATTAAATATAAAATAATTAAGGGAATTATGAGAGAGAAGTACATAATAGCATAAACAATGAGGTCTCCTTGTTAACTAAAAATGATGGTCTTAAATCTAATGTGGACTAGGTCCTGTATCCCACAAATGGCAGTAATCCTGCTTGCAAATTATTCCAATATTTCTTCAGTTATCAGCCACTGAAGGAACTGGAATTTAATCCTTTGGAATAGTAGGTACAGTGGAACGGAGTAATGAACAGATGGCTTTTGGTTTTTGGTTGTGTGATTTCATCCAGAGTAACCCTACTAACTAATATTTCTGGGCTAATAATTAACTTTGTTCTTAAGGGCTCTAGTCACAACACATAACGGTTAGCGTTTAAAAATTACAAGACATTTTAATATAGATTTGTATAGTAGAGTAAAGAGAAAGGGATGGGAGGGGAAAGGAGAGGAAGGGTGAGGGGAATAGTGAACAAACCGTCTATTAAAAATCTAACCTGAAAAGGAGAATTGTATTTATTCCCAACCTTCGCTGAACTTGAATCAACATGGCCTTATTTACAAACGATAATTTCCCAGGAATCTTTGTCGTTATGTGTCTTTCAAGAATCACCTGTTTAATTTTCATAGTATGTAATAAATCCTTATTATGTTGAACATTTTGTTTTAAAGTACAAAACAAATGTTTTCAGTGTACTGAAAACATTTGTTTTATACATCTTGGATCATTTTGCTATTGCTGCACCTGTCTGGCTTAATGTGGTTTTTTTTAATATATATGATTAAATCATAGGTTACGCTAACTGAATGACAATTACTGTACAAAAATTGTTGTATTTTTTGTATTGTTGCAAATGCAAAACAACAATTGTGGGGGGAGAGAGACAAGATGGCGGAAGAGTAAGACGCGGAGATTACCTTCCTCCCCACAGATATACCAAAAATACATCTACACGTGGAACAACTCCTGCAGAAAACCTACTGAACGCTGGCAGAACACCTCAGACCTCCCAAAAGGCAAGAAACTCCACACTTACCTGGGTAGGGCAAACAAAAAAACCCAAAAAACAGAGACAGAGGATAGGCACGGGACCGGCACCAGTGGGAGGGAGCTGTGAAGCAGGAAAGGTTTCCACACACTGAGAAGCCCCTTCGCGGGAGGAGACTGCGGGTGGCAGAGGGGAAAAGCTTCGGAGCCGCGGAGGAGAGCGCAGCAACAGGGGCGCGGAGGGCAAAGCGGGGAGATCCCCGCACGGAGGATCGGCGCCGACCGGCACTCAGCA
>RJWK010036354.1:0-21765 GCA_004363435.1 Platanista minor | reverse complement strand
TGAACAACTCCAGTGTATGTCATGTATATACACTTCCAATCCATCTTCCACAGATCTCCTTAGATATATGCACAGCCATCATATTATCCAGTGTTGCTTTACATTTACACAGATGGTATTATGCTGTCAATCTCATTCTCTTTTTCACCTTTCCCATTCAACACTAGGTTTTGGAGACCTATCTATGTGACTATATGTAAATTTAGCTATATTCTTTTTATTGTTTTATATATTCCGTCTTATGAATATATCAGTTTGCTTATCCGGTCCCACGTGATGGTCACCTGGGTTGCTTCCAATTCTTCACTATCACAAACAGTGCTGCAGCAAACCACCTCAACTATATTTCCTTAATGACCTGTGTAAGAATTCTCTGGAATATATACCCAGGAGTGCAATTGCTGGGTCGTAGGGTATACACCTACTGAATTTCAGGAGGTACTGCCAACTTAGTCTCTGGAATACCTGTACCAGTTTACACTCCCACCCACACTTTTCCTTTTCCTCACATCCTCATCAGTACTTGATAATATCTGACTTTCTCCATGTTGCCATCCTTTTATTGATTTCTCAATGTTATTTTAATTTTCATTTCTTTAATTATTCACAGAGTTGAAAATCTTTTAATATATTCAAGTTTCCTCTTGTGTAAATCCAAGTTTCTCCTTCTGTTAATTACTCTTCATATCCTTTGCCTATTTTCCTATTGAGTTTACTCTCTTCTTTTTGTAGTTATTAATCTTTTGTCAGTTTTGCTCATTGCAAATATATTCTCCTAATCTATCATCCACCTGTTAATCTTGTATACTTCTGTCTCCTTTGTGTTGCTTACTCTGGATTCAAAGCCATGAACAGAGTATTCAGCCCTTGCTGCCTGGTGGGCAGGGAAAGGAAATCTGACCACCTTCAGTTTCCATATAGGAAGTGGGGGCCTGCCTTCCACCGAGATTCACACGATGGGGAATCCCCCCAAACAGGATGGAGATTTAGATACTAGGCAGCCAACAGGGTTCACTCCTTTGGTTGTCCAACATCCACATATACCCTTCTTCCCAGACTTACTCTAAAAAAATGCTTTCACAATGTAGTGCCTCATATAACCAAAAAATGCACTCATTCCTTCTCTCAGGGGTGAGACCAACAAGTATAAGTTATAATGCTTTCTGGTGCAGGTGATATAAAACCCAAATCAAACTGCCTTAAGTAACACAAGCAATTTATTGGCTCGCTTAACCGACAAGTCCATAGGCAGGGAAGACTTCACGCTTGGTATGATCAGGAATATGGTTCCATTTCCCTGTAATTCTCTTGGCTGTGCCTTCTCTATTTGTCAGCTCCATCCTCAGGTAGGCCTTCCACGTGTTCACAAGATGGTTAACAGCAGCGACCAGGCTACATGCTTCTTTGTTCATGTCCAAGAGAAGACAGGCTACCTCTCCCCTCAAAAACTGAACAAAAGCTTCAGTGTGATTGGATCATCTCTGAACCAATCATCACTGCGGCAAAGGGGACAGAGAGATTATCCATACAGTTCTATACCTAGAGCTGGCAATGGGGTCAGTCCCACTCAAATTGCAGAGTTGTTGTACAATGGGGGAGGAGAGGAATGGATGTTGGAGAATAACTACAAAGTCCACTACAAAGGAGTAAACTAAGAAAGAGGAAGATATAGGGTCCAGGAAAGATTGGGTCCAACCCAGAAGAGTAATGAAGGGATGTCCCAGGATGACAGTTGTGCTCCAGGCCTATAGAGCAATCAGTCCAAATTGGAGCAGGAAGACGGGGGGCTCCAGGAGGGAGGTATCTTGGAAAAAAGGGGATTCAAACGATTTTATACTTTCCTTAAGAATTTGGAACAACTTAAGAAAGAGATAAAGTCAGACAACGCAAGGAAAAGAGAAAGGCAATTAGAAACTCCAGGGGGAAAAAATTGTATAAGAAAAGAAATGTAGTCCTAGTACACTGATTGGAGCATTAGGAATAACATTTACATAATCATAATAACATAAACACTTTATTGACTTTAAGCTTTTAGAATGATCTGTCAGCAAAGTATGGATGACTTAATTTTGGTTATAGAACAGAATGTAAATATTATTAATCTTGTTAGTATAAAAGTAAAAGTATAAATGACAGAAGTTGAGAGATTGAAAGAGGGAATATAAGTCTATTACTTAAAGGTACAAAGGTAAGAAATAGAGGACATGTAACTAGTGATATGTTTATATTGGGGCATTGGAGGAGGGCAGTTGGGTGGTATTAATAGCAGGAAGTCAACAGATAATGTCTGAAAGTGATAAGTTGATAAATAGAAAAAATTGTATATCATTTAGAGATATGAAGATTATCATCAGAAAAGTAAAAAATAAACAGTTATAAGTAGACTAGTAGATTTCCAGGACAAGATAGTAGACTTACCACATGTTTATCTCCACTCCCACCTGAAACCTTGCTAAAATGATAGTAAAGGAATTTAAAAAAAGTATAAAAACACAGTGATGAAGGGAACGTCCATCAGGAGCAGGTCCATCAGCAAAAGAGAGATTCCAACAAATGTCTGGAAGATAGGAAGTAAATGGAGAAATGGTGACTGATGAAGCATGGTGGAGGAAGCCACAGCCTGGAGTATGCATGGAGGTGATGCCACCGAGGAAGGAGTTGATCTTTCTCTGCAGAAGCCTGGAGTGTCTTGGGTCTTAACAATGCCAGGTATGGTATAGAGTGGGAGTGAGATGTGGGGCTGAAAACAGGGAGATTAATTGGAAGGCTGTATATCAAACTGTTAACCCACCACCCTGTGTACAATTCACAGCAGCCAGGTGTCTACCCATTAGACAAAACCAGAGGTTTCTTATCTAAGGAAACTGAACAACCTTGGAGAAAAGATCTTTGCATTTTGGCGCAGCATAGTAGTCAGCTATTCTCCAATCATCCTAAAGGTAAGCCACCAGTCACCTAGCTCTGTACCCCATATACAGAGCTTCCAATCAAATTTTATTGCTACATTCTTTTTTGTTTTTTTTTTAACATCTTTATTGGAGTATAATTGCTTTATAATGTTGTGTTAGTTTCTGCTGTATAACAACGTGAATCAGCTATATGTATACATACACCCCCATATACCCTCCCTCTGCGCCTCCCTCCCACCCTCCATATCCCACCCCTCTAGGTGGTCACAAAGGACAGAGCTGATCTCCCTGTGCTATGCAGCTGCTTCCCACTGGCTATCTATTTTACATTGGTAGTGTATATATGTCAACGCTGCTCTTTCACTTCGTCCCAGCTTACCCTTCCCCCTCCCCGTGTCAAGTCCATTCTTTACGTCTGCATCTTTATTCCTGTCCTGATATTGCTACATTCTTAAATATGAGTAAACAACTATAGATCACCGGGTATTTGAGAAAAGACTACAAATTGAAAGAGATCAAAATACGCAAAAGGGGGAAAACAAATCCCAAAGGAAATAAATATTTCAAAGAACACAATGAAATATAAAAATACCTCTGTTATTCTCAGAAAGATTCAGGATAATAGTGCATCCATTAAACAAGAACAGGATGCTATAAGAATGGAAAAGATAACATGAATGGATATTTGGAAATTTTAAAATGTGATTGGCAAAATGAAAAGGAATGTTAATAGAAGAGTCGGAAAATAAAGTTAAATCTTCTTCCAGAAAGTAAACAAAAGGGAGAGAGAGAGAATTAGGAATGGAAGGGAGAGGGAGGGAGGGGGGAAGTGTGGCAGCAGTTGAGAGAACAGATAAAAATACAAAAGATCAATTCAGAAGGTCTAACATCCAACTTTAAGGAGTTTCAGGAGAGAACAACAACAATAACAAAAACAAAAACAGAAAAGAGGAATGTATCCAAGAAATAATATAAGAGAATTCCCAGAGTTAAAGAACTTCATAATGAAGGGACCTAACCAATGACCATCACAATGAATGACAAATCCCCAAACTTAAACACATAATTAGGAAATTTTAGAGCACCAAGAATACAGTTCTAAAAAAATAACTATTTAAAGGTGTGGGGGGTGGGTGGGTGGAGTAAAAGTACTTTTCCCTATTCTTCTTCCCAAGTACGGCTAAAATCCTGGGATATTACATATAAACATAAGAAGACTGAGAGGTGGAGAGAAGGCAAACCTCCTGGGGACCTCAGTAGCAGAGGAGCGACATGGTAGTGAGTTCCCTTGGTTTGCTTTTTGCCTCACATAGCCAAGACTTGGTGCTGGAAAAGATGGCAATTAGATAATAACCACTCTACTCCAGCCAAACACCACAGAAAAAACTGGCCCCACCAGCAAAGGCCAAGTGGGGAGCCTAGACTTCTACCTTTGCTGGCTATAAAGAGTAACTCTTCCCCCTTCTCACTGGGGTGTTGTCAGAGAAGGCTGTGTGGGGAGCCAGAACTACCACCCTCAAACAAGAATCATGAGGAAACCCTCCTTCTGGGGTGTGAACAGAGATTGAGTGAGGATCCTGGACTTCCATGCCCATCTGGTAGTAACAGGGCAGCGTCCCCTCTTTAACTGCTGGAACAGTGTCTAAGGAGACAAGCTAAAACAATTAAGTAATCCTCGCATTGGACTTCCCTGCTGACACAATGGTTAAGAATCTGCCTGTCAATGCAGGGGACATGGGTTCGATCCCTGGTCCAGGAAGATTCCACATGCCATGGAGCAACTAAGCCCATGTGCCACAAACTACTAAGCCTGTGCTCTAGAGCCCGCGAGCCACAACTACTGAGCCCACGTGCCTCAACTACTGAAGCCCCTGTGCCTAGAGTCCATGCGCCGCAACAAGAGAAGCCACCGCAATGAGAAGCCCGTGCATCGCAACTAAGAGTAGCCCCCAATCGCCACAACTAGAGAAAGCCTGAGTGCAGCAACGATGCAGCCCAAAATAAATAAATAAATAAATAAATAAAATTAAAAAAATAATCCTCGTATTTAACACCATACCCAAAGTGCCCAGGTTTCAACAGAAAATCACTTATGTTACCAAGAACCAAGAAAATCTCAACTTGAATGAGAAAAGACACTCAATAGACTCCAACACCAAGATGACAGAGATGTTAAAAATCATCTGACAAGGGTTTTTTTTTAATTTCTTTTTATTATGAATTATTTCAAATATCTAAAGAATAATATAATGAAGATCAATGTACTCACTACCCAGTGTTTTTTTTAAACATCTTTCTTGGAGTATAATTGTTTTACAACGTTGTGAGGAGCCATCATAAAAATGCCTCAAGGTACAATTAGGAATATGCTTAAAACAAGTGGAAAAACAGAAACTGTCAACAAAAAAATAGAAGATATAAAGAAGAATCAAATGGAAATTTTAGAACTGAAAAATACAATAACCCAAACAAAAACCTCAATGGATGGGCTAACAGCAAAATGTAGGGGACAGAGGAAAGAATTAGTTAACTCAAATATAGAATAATAGAAATTACCCAATCTAGAAAACAGAGAGAAAATAGACTGGGAAAAAAGTGAACAGAGACTCAGGGACCTGCGACACTATAAGAAAAAATATAACGTTCATGTCACTGAGATCCCAGGAGAGAAGAAATAGAGATGGGTAGATTTATGTAAAAGCAATTAGACTCAGACTAATATTAGGCTTCTTATCCTCAAAATTGGATGTTAGAGGAAAGTGGAGCAATGCCTTCAAAGTTCTATGGGAAAATGATGTTGAACCTCAAACTTTAGGGGACATCCCTGGTGGTCCAGTGGCTAAGACTCTGTGCTTCCACTGCAGGGGGCATGGGTTCAATCCCTGGTCAGGGAACTACGATCCTGCATGCTGTGTGGCCAAAAAAACCCCCCAAAAAACAAACAAACAAACCCAAAACAAATCAAACTTCTGCCAAGTATAAGAATGGAATATGGATATTTTCAGATATGCAAAGACCCAGGAAGTCTACCCCCTACACAACCTTTTTGAGAAAGTTACTTGAGGATGTATACTATCAAAACAATGGAAACAGTAAACAAAACAAAAACCCTGGGAACCAGTAAATAGTAGATATAACCAAGGAAAGCTGTGAAGGAAAGTCTCAAAATGACAGCCATGCATCAGGCCTAGAGAGCAACTAGTACAGATTTGAGAAAGGAGATGGAGGGCTCCAAGAAGAAGGTTTTTTTCTTTTTTGGTGGAGGTGTGGACTTGATGTACTTAATGTGATAGAGATTTTGGGAAAGAAAAAAATGGAATATATGAAAAAGTAAAATAGTGAAAGAGAAACAGAATGAGAAACTTCAGGAAAAATGAAAAACTGCTACAAGGAAAAAATTATAAAAGTACATAATTGGGACTTCCCTGGTGGTGCAGAGGTTAAGAATCCACCTGCCAATGCAGGGGACATGGGTTTGAGCCCTGGTCCGGGAAGATCCCACATGCTGCGGAGCAACTAAGCCCACGCACCACAACTACTGAGCCTGCGCTCTAGAGCCTGCAAGCCACAACTACTGAAGCCTGTGCACCTAAAGCCCGTGCTCCTCAACAAGAGACGCCACCGCAATGAGAAGCCCGCGCACTGCACAACAAAGAGTAGCCCCCGCTCGCCGCAACTAGAGAAAGCCCGCACGCAGCAACGAAGACCCAATGCAACCAAAAATAAAAAATATAAATTTATTTTTAAAAAGTACATAATTGGCTCTGCAATGAACAATTAGTCATATTAATATAATAACTGTTTATTGCTTTTAAACTTTTAGAATAAAACTATTAAACTGTAGACAAAACACACAGAAAAAGCCTTAATCATGTTTACAGAACAGAATTCAGTGTTACCAACTTTGACACATAAAAGACCAGATGACAGAAGTTGAGAGGTTGAACTGTGGGGAAGAAAACAAAAAGATATTCTCAGCTAACAAAATTCTGGTCAAGAAAAATTGTGTCATGGAACAAGGAATCACAATGTTGCTTAAATTCAGAAAAGTATCTAATAGAAAAACTAAATTACATTAGAAGCAGGAAGGACAAGAGTTGAACTTGGTGTAAATTATCTAAATCCTCATCTGTCATAGCAGGACGCCAATGGGTAAAGCCTGAAATTGGTAAAAGACAAATCACATGGCATAGTATTTAGATATGGAGATAACAATCAGAAGAAATAACTAAAAGTGGTTGCTAATAACTAAAGGTGGTAGAACGGCGGTGGGGATGTGTGGGTCAGTAGACTCTTTTCATTTCCTTTTGTACTAATTTGAGTTTATTGATTTGTTTTTCTGAACAACGTGCATGCATTACTTCTATTTTAAAATGAACGTGTATTTAAAATTAATTTTTAAAAACAGAAAAAGGACACTCCTCCCCACCACTTACTCCCTCCCCACAAATTCCCTTGTCCCTGCAGACCTAATGGCAGCAGAATATACAAATCTTTGAGAAACCTTGCAGTCTCCCTTCCTGCCTCTCCCTTAAATGCAGCTCTACTGCAGTCAAACTGGAATATTCGTTAGCCCAAGCTTGCCATACTTATGCTCATCTCATTGCTTGGAAAAAAAATTACTCCTTATCTCCACTAGTTGGAATCTTCCTTATTCTTCAAGGCTCAGCTCAAATTCCACCTCCTCCAAAAAGTCTTCCTTAGTCCCCTGGCAGAACTTCCTTCCTCCTCAGTGACTCCCGAGTCTTCATTCATGCCTCTAGTTACGACACTTACATGTTCTTTCTTCAAGTATGTTATTCAGGTCAATGTTTCTTGCCCCCACCATCCTTCAAAGCAGCTATCAGAGTGATCTTCCTAAAATACCAACCTGACTCTGTCACTTCCCTGCTTCAAACCCTTCTATGGCTTCCCATTGCCCACAGAAATCAAAGCTAAGCTTGACTCCCTGGCTTCCACCATTTCTTCCACTGCTCCCCCCAAAATCCATGTGCTTTCACACTCTTTTTGTAATTTTGCTTAGGCAGCTCTTCTGCTTGGAATATTCTTTCCCCCATTTCTACATGGTAAACAGCAGCTCTTCATTCAAGACTCAGTTCAAGTACCCCCTTCTCTATAAAGGCTTTCCTGATTACTCCCTCCATCCCACCCCACCCCAGGAAGAACAATCCGATGGTCTTATATTCTCTACTCTGCCTCATCTAGACTTCTGTTCGATCATTTGTCACAGTTGGTGGACTTATCTGCTTACTTATCTGAGTCTCCAGGTAAACTGTGACTTCCTGGAGTTCAGGGAGTATATCTCATCTCCAGAACCAAGCACAGGGCCTGACATGCAGCAGGAACTCAATGTATGCTTGCTGAACAAATGGATGGAAAAGTTATGACCAAGTGAATACTGGAAAGAACAAATGAGCAAATGCTTATATTAATGCATGAATGAATAAGTTAATAAGTGAATGAATGAGTTATACATAAATAAGTGAATAAATGAATGATGACCAGACGAATGAATGAGAAAAAGAAGCCAATGAGTAAATGATTGAAAAGTGCCTGTGCCAGTGAGGGTATGAGAGAAGAATGAATGAATTCCCACCTCTGTGTCTTGGTTCAAACCCACCTGGAAGACCTTCTGCCCTGCTCTTCACCCATCTAAAGTGCACACCACAGTGTTAACCTCTTTTAGATTACAAGGAACAGACACACTCAGGTTAGTGATGGAGATTTATTGAAGCATTCACAGGGAAATAAGGAAGACAAAAACAGCTACACAGGCAGCCTCACAGAACAGAAACTTGAAAATGGTTCATGATCCAAAGCAGCTCTAGAGCCTGGCTTATCTTGTCACCCCCTCAGCTGCAGGCATCTGTTGCTCCCTTCTCTAGTGCTTCCCAAAATGGTGACTCAACTTCTTTCTGGCAGTATTTATACTCCTCCTACTGCTACTGACTACCTTTTCTCTGCTCCCCTTCTCCCTAGCCCGTGGCCTTCAGGGCCTCAGAGCTTCTGGGCCTCCTGGCTCCTGCAGCTTCCTGGCTTCTGGGGCTTCAGTTCCAATTAATCCAGGGCTTCTGTGTGCTGTAATTTCTGCTTGCCTTGTCTATCCCGCTGCCTCTTTGATTCCTGTTGCCTTGCTGCCACGCGGTTGCAGCTACCTTGTGGCTCTTGCAGTCTCATCGCTTCTGCTGCCTCATGGATCTTGTCTGTTCAAGCCGTATGCTGCTTCGTGAATCTCACAGAGTCAGGGTTTTGTCTCATGATTTCTGTTCCTCATGGCTACTGCTACATCGTGGCTCCTATTGCTTCATGGCTTGTGTCCTTTTGACCCATTGTCTTGCTGCTTCATGGCTGCTGCTACCTGTGGCCCCACATTCTAATGATATGTCTCATTATTTCTGCAGCTTTCTCCTTGCTTTCACTGTTCAGTTTCTGACAACCTTCATCCACCACCACTTCTGCCTTGATAAATTATAATTAACTGTTCACTTCTTCTGAATGCCTCACATTCAACCTCCCTGAAAGAGCATCTGATTGTTTCATATATTTGCCATCTGATACAGCCCATCACTAGGAGGCAGAGTTCTTACATCAGTCCACCTAGTAGGCCACTGGCCAGCTTAGAGTCTGGCTGTCCTTGAGTAAGATACTACCCCAACTTAACCATCAGTGGCCAGGACTGTGAGGTTACATGGTACAGAACGTGGCAACTCATGCTTAAGAAACCCACCCCTTAGAAGGGACTGTGGGCATGGCAGGTCGGCTGAGGGCTTCCAGAAGGGGGCAGTGTAATTGGCAAGCTGCTTCTTGGGCTGTCCAGTACATCGACCTTCAAGGCCAACCTAAGTCCCACCTTCTCCATGGCCTCCTCTCCCTGTCCTGATCTGCAATGGGAGAAATCAAGGCTCTAGGGGCAATGTAGAAAGGGAACTTAGGTTCCAGTTCTGGCTCCAACACTTCCTAGTAGAGGGGCCTTGGGCAAGTTCCCTCCCCTCTGAGAGCCTCAGGAAGGGGTTAGACAAAATCCATAAGTTCCCTTACAGGTCTGACATCTGGTTATCTCCCTTTAGGTTACTGTGTAAGGGATATAAGTCTTATCCGGGGAAGCCCACAAAAACATCTGAGGTAGGAAAGAGGGAGTCAGAGTCCTGGCTTGGAAAAGCACAGGAGGTGCTTAGCCAAGATTTATTGAACTTGATGAATGAATCAATGGCCGGGGGGGGTGGGGTAAGGGGAGACCACACAGCACACAGAGAATGTTTACCTAACTTGAGGAATTCCAGTTGCTGAGGAGGCTGGAAGGAGATTCTGAGTCAGATGGATAAGGAAGAAGAATGACTGAGATAGGGTAGGAATCTTGGCTATTAACGAGTATTCATTCTATCCTCTCAGTCACCCTCCCCATCCAATAATCAGTCACCAAGTCTGCTTCATCATCTTCCTTTAACAGCTCATCTCCAATCCATTCCCACTGCCCTTGCCCTTGAGTGGGCCTAGTATTTTCAACTGTTCCCTAACTGATCTGTCTCCCCTCTCTCCCTCACAAATGCATTCATTCATTCAAAAACTATTAAGTGCCTGTTTGGGGTCACGCACTGTGCTTTTTGCTGGGGATATACCAGTAGCAGGATAACCCCAGGCTGACCCTTGTGGTGCTTACGGCTTATTCAGAGAGACAAAACAAGCAAATATAAAAGTGTGAGAATTGAACAACAAGGAAACTACAGGAATGGGAGCATACAGCTTGAGCATCTAACCTATGTCCACACTGGCTGGCCAGAAAGGGGTTTGTTAAAATCACATCTTATCCGGAGTCTCCTCTGCTTGTAACTATTCCACGGCTCCCCTGCTGTCTCCAACCCACAATTCCCAAACCTGGCTGCACCCTGGAGTTGTGTGCAGACCTTTATAAGCACTCCAGATCCTAAGGCCCGCACTCCAGTTATGGAAATTGAATTTTTAGAGCTTGGGGCCCAGGATGCCCCAAGTGTTTCTGGTGCACAGCCAGTTTGGGAACCACACTGTCCTACGAGGTAAATCTGCTCTGGAGCCAGGCTCTTACGACCCTCTTCAAATCTGGTTCCTGACTACCTCTCTAGCTTCATTTCCTGCTGCTTTTCCCCAGCCCAGGAAACCTTATGCTTCAGTATTTCTGAATTGCTAGGATGTTTCTTGCCTTCAGGTCTTTGTGCATACTGTTCCCACTACCTGGAAATTCCTTCCACTTGCTCCTCAACTGGCTAATTCCTGACAGTCCCCCAAAAGTCAGCTCAGGTGTCACTTCCTAGATTAAAGGACGTCTTCCCTGAACCTCTACCTAAGCTAGATGCCCCTCCTTTATCCATGCTGCTGTCAGAGCACTGATCACACTGCTTTATGAATTGCCTCCCCAACTAGACAGTGAGTTCCTCAAAGACAGGAGAAAGATTTGACTCATGTTTGTGTCCCGAGACTAAGGCTACCGGGTCCAAGAACATAAGGGAGTCAACCTAGTGTCCTCCAACTAGCCCTAGGGATTCTACTCAGATCCAGCTGGCTCTTGGAAACACACCATGGTGTCTGCTCTTCTCTGGGCACAGCCTGCACTGAGCACGTGTTGCCCTGTGATGATAGGAGGTGGTGTGGCACAAGGGAAAGCACTGGGCAAGCACAGAAGAGATCCCAGTGGAAGTCTAGGCTCTGCCAGCGAACCACTGGGATCTCAGACAAGTCATCTCACCTCTCTGATCCTCAGGATTTAAATCTTTTGTAGCACTTGTGTTCCTATGTGCCAGGGTCTTATCCTAAGGCATCTCATGTAATGCTTTCTACCTCGTGAGGTAGGGATTAGTTACCCAGATTATCATCCACACCTACTGAATTAGATTTCTAGGGGTGGGACCAGAGCAAGGAGCTCCACATCCTTTGGACATGGGGGTACAGCAGGGAACTGCTGCTTTTCATTATAAGCCCTTCTGTACTATTTTATTTTCTAACTGGTGTATATATTGCTTTGATTTTTAAAAAGGAAAAAGAGGGAGTACCCTGGTGGCCTAGTGGTTAGGATTCCGGGCTTTCACTACCATGGCCTGGGTTCGATCTCTGGTCGGGGAACTGAGATCCTGCTAGCTGCGTGGTGCAACCAAAAAAAAAAAAAGGAAAAGGAAAAAGCTTCACAGGTAAGGTTGATAACTACCCTTAGAGGGGAGAAAGCTCAAGACTGAATTGGAGGGTGTGGGTTCAAACCCTCACTGTTATCTGGTAGCTGGGTGATTTAACCTTGCTGGGCCTCAGTCTCCTCATCTGCAAAATGGGAATAGCAATCGCTACCTTTTTAAAAAATTTATTTATTTATTTATTTATTTTTGGCTGTGTCGGGTCCTCATTTCTGTGTGAGGGCTTTCTCTAGTTGCGGCGAGCGGGGGCCACTCTTCATCGCGGTGCGCGGGCCTCTCACTATCGCGGCCTCTCTTGTTGCGTAGCACAGGCTCCAGACACGCAGGCTCAGTAGTTGTGGCTCACGGGCCCAGTTGCTCCACGGCACGTGGGATCTTCCCGGACCAGGGCTCAAACCCGTGTCCCCTGCATTGGCAGGCAGACTCTCAACCACTGCGCCACCAGGGAAGCCCAGCAATCGCTACCTTTAAAGTCCTGTGATAATCTACACGCCAGCCAAATTGCTTCAGATATATTCATTTCATCTTCCTTACACCGCGGCAAGGTAGGTGTATATTATTTCCTTTCCTACATTAGGAAACTGAGGCTCAAGGAGGTGAACTAACAGGTTCAAGTTTCTACAGCTAGTATTTGAACCAGGGTGACTCCCCAGTTGTGCTCTTCCACATATGCCAGCATTTCCCAAATTACAGCACATATATCACTAGTGGTATGTGACTTCTTTGGTTGAACACAAATTTATTTTGTTTTGATAGCTATCCCTTTTAATATGTATTAGAAAATACATACTTATTAGCACATCAAACCCATGGTTTCACAGTTATCACTACTCAGGATGAAATGAAGTAGATAACGGTATCAGACCTAAGACAACCTCAAGAAAAATACTGAGTAAACCAGTACAGAAAGGCAACTTGGAAGTATCTATTAAAAACAAAAATATAAATAACCTACGATTCTGTAATTCAACTTGTAGGAATCAACTCTAGGTAAATTTTCACACACGCACACACGATGCTCCTGCATAGTATCCTTATAACAGCAAAAAGAGAAGAGTCTTACTGTCTATTACACGAGAAATGGGTAAATAAAATGTGGCAGAGTCACATCATGGCAATCTATATAACAATTACTAAGGATGACTGCATCTACATTTAGCAACATGCATAGATCTCAAAAACATTGCTAAGAAAGAAAACTGCAGAATGATTCAATATACCATCTGCATTAAACACAGTATTTTCAATGAACTCATATGTAATAGTCTTAAAGTCAAGATGGATGTACAACAGACATTATAGCAATTGAGAGGGGGAGGGGGAATGGTAGTCGAATGAAGCTAGCTTTATTTGCAACAATCTAATTTCTTAAAAAGAAAATGGGGGCTTCCCTGGTGGCGCAGTGATTGAGAGTCCGCCTGCCGATGCAGGGGACACGGGTTCGTGTCCCGGTCCGGGAAGATCCCACGCCGCGGAGCGGCGGGGCCCGTGAGCCATGGCCGCTGAGCTTGCGCGTCCGGAGCCTGTGCTCCGCAACAGGAGAGACCACGTCAGTGAGAGGCCCGCGTACCGCAAAAAAAAAAAAAAAAAAAAAAGAAAATGGATTCATGCATTACTTGGGTAATTAGAACTGATTTAACTTTTTAAAAGAAAAAATGTAGTATACAGGTCGGACAAGGTGATGGTCTGACAGTATACGTGAACAAGCAAAGACCGACCTCATGGCAGCAGACTGCACTGCCTCTGCACAGTGCCTGCAACTAATGCGGTTAGTTCCCAGAAGGAACATTACACGCATTCAGCCAGGATGCGGCCCAGGCTACCTCTCCCCTACTTCCTCACAACCCAGGCTGGGGCCTAGGCACCCAGTTATCGTACATGATTGAAATGATAGGGTTCCTTAGGTCCTCCACTTACCAGGTAAACCCCATCAATGCCCTGCAACTTTCCCAATAACCAGGGCATTCAGCATCTCCCAGATTTGGAGGCTCCTTCTGTCCCTAACAACTGGGATCAGAAGCCCTCAGGGGTTAGGCATGAGAAGGCTTGTATTCTGAGGGGTTGGCACCTAGTGGGCTCCAAGCAGGGATAAGGCCTCCAGTGAGGAGTTTGACATCATTAAATCCTATGAGGTAGGTAAATACTGTTAGCCCCATTTTACAGTTGAGGAAATAGGCACAGAAAGGTCAAATGACTTGCCCAATGTTAAACTAGTAAGTGATAAAAAAATGGGACTAGAACTGTCCCCAGAGCCCAGGCTCTGCTCCTAGCAGCCAACCAAATACTACCAACGTGTCAAGGTCCAGCTCAAATGTGACCTCCAGGAAGCCTGGAGCTGATCATCCTCTTCTCAAATTCAAAGCACCTATACATGATTCAGCTAACCACGGGAACTCATGAACCCACTAGCATCTCCTTACTAGGAGGGTAGAGATCATGTCTGATTCAGTTCTGTATTCCTAGCATAGAGTCTGACAAAGAGGGTGTTCAGTATGTATTTGATGAACACACGAAATGAATGAAAACATTAATGAGTGAATGAGGGTGGTTTCACGTAACTGCCTGAATCCTGAGGTCTGGAATAACTATGCCCAGCGCCGGGGTGCTGTCTTACTAAGCTCTCTTGGAATCAAATTCAGCCTAGGCTCCTTCTAAAATGGGTCTCCAATATCTTTATTATTTTGCAAACACACCCACATGCGCACATGTGGACACATATACACACACATACATACCCACACACAAGCAAAATGCAGGGGGCCCAAGGAACACATGATTATGGGTGACGGGGTAAGGTCCAGGGTGGTGGAAGGGGGGATGGACAGGTGGCCCTGTTCAGCTCAGTTCAGCTCAGCACCTCCTTCCAGAGGCCAGGATGCTCCCTGAAGCTCAGGAATTTTTGCTCCAGAACTAACATCACCTCTGTTCCTCTTCATGCTTGATAGCAGTGCCTAAATCCCATGATTATACCAAACAGGGACAGGAGGTAGGGGAAGGTTGGGAGCCAAATATCCAGAGGTTGGGAGAGGTGTAACTTAGGGATGCAGACAGGGCAGGAGGGCAGTACTGCTACTGCTCATTGGGGTTGGGGTTGGCATCTGGGTACTTGGTGAGGTCGAAGGTCAGGACTTTGCTGATCACACAGTCCCCTTGCTGAAGGAGGAGGGAGAAAAAGAAAAGAGAGAATTAAGAGGGGTCAAGTGCCCCAGGATTGTGGGGCCTCAAACCCTCCTCCCTACATACCTGCCCAAAGCCCAGGCAATGGTTCTCTGGGTATGAGAGGATGTGCTCAGTCCCAAACGCCTTCTTTTCCTGCCTATCTCTGCACTCTCCTCCTTTTCTCTGCTGTCTGGCTGCCTCTGCCTCGCCTTTCCACCTGTCCCCAAATGCAATGGCCCTGCCCTGCTGAGCTGGCTAAGCCTCCAGGGCAGGGCTCCAACAAGCCCAGATGGCCATTCAGGACCTGAGTCCCTATGCTCTCCCACCCCTGTGCCTCTCCACTGCAGCCTTCCCTTCCTGCCCTGGGGAGTCAGGCAGGGAGTGGGGCTGGCTCCTGAGCCAGGCCCGCCCTACCTCGGGGTAGACTCCAATGAGGCTCTCAGCCTTGGTGTAGAACTCCTCCTTGAGAGAAATGACGATGGCCTGGAAGTTGCAAGTCGACTGCTCCTTGATGTAATTTGCTACCTGTGGGAGGGGCCGTGGAGCACTTAGCAGGGCTGAAGCCCTAACACTCCCTGTCTTATGTAGTCAGAACCAGAGGCAGATGGGGTGGGGTAGGGGGTGGAGGGTTGGGGGAAGAGAGGCTGAAAGGAGGCCACTGACTAGCACAGTGCGGATGACCCTGGGCCCAGCCTCCCAGGCACAAAGAACAGGCTGCAGGAATGGCTTGGGCGCACTCAGGAGTTGTTCCCTGAAACCCAGCCCCGACCTGGGGGCCTCCCTCCCGGGCCCCACTTTCCTTGCACCCACCTTGCCAATGTTGGTGTTATCCAGGGCAGCATCAATCTCATCCAGGACGAAGAAGGGGGCTGGCTTGTAGCTGGGAGGGAACCAGTAGGTGAGCTGACACTGATGGGGGCAGGGGCGGGGCATGACAGCCCCAGAGCCCATCATACAGGCCAGCACCCCCTTCCACTTCTTCAGAGATTAAAAAACCCAGGTCTGAATGTTGCCTGAGCCCCTAAAGGCCAATATACCAACTGAGTCCTCCTTTGCATCCAGCCCTGCGCTCCAGGATCCCACAGAACAGAAGACATGGTCCTCTCTGGAGCGTCCAGGTTGGCTGGGGAGATAAAGATGTCCTAGGCTCTGGCCATACTGACCAAGCTACCTGGAGGTCTACCCCACCCACTCACACCATGTCTCCCTGCCTCTGCACATGCGGTACCCTCTGCCTTGGAATGCCTACTGGTCTCCCTGGCTAACTTCTACTTATCCTTTGCATTTCCTGCTCAAGTGTTAGCTGCCCTTGAAAGGCTTTCCTGGCTACCCACACCCTCCCAGATTGGGCTGGTGGCTCTCCTCTGTGCATCCACAGCTCACACGCTCACCCGGTTACAACATTTAGCTCACTGTCTGTTTACACATTTGGCTTCCACTAGACCATGAGCTCCTCGAAGACAAAAATCATGTCTGACTCATCTGTGTCCCTAATCCCCCAACAAGGTCTGGTACAGAGCAGCCCTCAAGAAATGCTCACTGAATGATGCTGTACAATCAAAGCACTAAGTTGTGGGGCGGGGGGGAGTCAGATTCAAGTACTGTTGGCATTCAGGAGGGGGAGGTCAGGGTATGCCACAGTGGTTGAAGCAGGCTTCCTAGAGGAACAGGAGGAAGAGAATGAGATGTAAAGGGGTGGAAGGTGATGGCCAAGCTAGATTTGCATGAAAAGGGCTTATGAGCCAGCAACCATGTGAGCAAAAGCCTGGAGGTGGGACTGAATACATGCAGGGGAGGGCATGCTGAGTGGATGAGGCTGGATTGGGAAGACAGGTCCAGGAAACCAAGGCCAGATATGCTGTAGTAGGTAGGGAAACAGGGATTCAATCCAGAGTCCACCAGATCATCTTCACCTCAGCATAACTGCATATCCTTGGACCCCAGAGCCTCCAGTGTCCTCAGTACAGTCTCCAAAACTGCCCTGGGGGGGCACAGCCATACCTGTGGATGGCAAAGAGCAGGGCCAGAGCTGCCACTGTTTTTTCCCCCCCTGACAAGTTGTCCATGGGCCGGAAGCGTTTGCCAGGAGCCACACAGTTGTAGTTGATGCCATCCAAGTAGGGCTCCTCGGGGTTCTCAGGGCCCAGGAATGCCTAGGGGGAAAGGAGATGGGTCAAGGGTCTGGGTCTAGATGGGGATGAGGACAGGAAGCCTAGAGGGAAGGGCAAATGAGGATGGGTAGGGTAGGGGCTAGTTGGGTAAGGGGCTCCAGCCTACCTGGGCACTGCTGTTACGGGACAGGGCCTTGTAGATCTCATCAATGTTGGTGGCCACTGATTCAAAACAGGCATTGAAGCGGTCAAAGCGCTCCTTCTTGATCTGTTCAAATGCCTGCTTGGCCTTCTTGGCTCGCTTTCGGGCTGCCTCAAACTCTGCCACAAGGGAAAGACAGGTGACCCCTCAGTACCCAGGCTCTGCCAAGGCTGAGGACCATGCCCTGGCAAAAATGACCTACAACTGACAATCCACAGAGCAGCGACATCCCACAGGAAGAGGAATGCCTGCGGAGGGGCCCAGGAAGACAGTTCCATGATCACCTGTATCCAGTGGGCCAGCCACATAGTGCAAAGGAAGAAACATGGGCTTGCAGCCACATAACATGGATTCTTCCCTGGGCTCTATGAGCAACCAGTTGTGTGACCTCAGGCAGGTTCACTCATTCTCTCTAAACCTCAGCAGTTTTCTACTCTATAAAATAGGTGTGATAATCCCTACTGTTTAGGGCTCTTGGGAGTTTCGAGTAAGAAAGCACGTAAAAACAGGAGCTGTTGTAATGTATAACAGGCCCTTGCCATACCTCTAGCCTCCTGCCTTCATCTTAGAACCAAGAAGAAGAGGAAACCCTTACCGTCTGAGGTTTCCTGGAACTTGTCTCGGACACTTTCCAGCTTTTCCATGGCCTTCATGTTGGGGGCAGCAATACGCTGGAGCACACTCTGCTGCTCATTCAGCTTCTGCTGCAGTGTGTTCATCTCCTGCTTGATCTCCTCCTCGGCCTGGGCATCCTGCAAATCCCAGGCCCAGCAACATCAAGAAGGGCCAGGCCCCTACAGAGATACCTGATCCGAGCAGGGGCCTGGGGACCTACTCCCACGCAGAAGGCAGGTTCTTTTTCCCTAACCCTGCTCCTCTCATCAGGTCCTGCCAATAGTAACCATTCCCACCGTCCCTAGAAATTACAGGCTGACGTCGCTTTTCTCATCTCTAGCCCTTCCCCCAGGCCCTGTCAACCTCTCCATCTCTCAGGAGGAGCAGCTGGTGGTGCCCCTCTCTGGCTCTCAGCCCAGGCCATGAGCCAGCGCCATCCCAGGGTGACCTAGAGGCTCCCACACAGGCTGGTCTGGACTCCACTTACAGCTCTACAATGAATAAGGCAACTCACGTTTTCTGCTCAGATCACCACACCTGAGCAAATTCCATTTGAACTTGGTTTTAGGTCTTATGGATATTGTGATGCATGTCTGGGCTTGTGCCTTTCTGCCACTTTTAGTCAATAAATATTTACTGAATGCCTTCCAATGCCAGGCACTGGCCACTCATAACCTGTGAGTCATGGCTCCTGTGTTCATAGAGCTCATGGACTAACAGAGGAATGCATATAAGCAAACAATCAGAACATCGCATGGTGAATACCCAAACAATGATAAACAGATGGTGATGGGTCAGCACACAAGAAGGGCACCTAACTCAGACAATGGGGCTAGGGAAGGCTTCCAGGAATATTTTTAAGCTCAGGCCTGTAGGATGAATGGTGAGGACAGAGAGAAGGAACAGTCTTCTATGCAGACAGGAGTATCACATGCAAAACCAGGGTTTATTCACGGTTCATTCAAGGAAATCAAAGCAATTCAAAAAAGTAATCAACTTTAATGAACTTCAAAAGCCAAACAGGGGAAGTCCCTGGCGGCCCAGTGGTTACGACTCAGCGCTTTCACTGCCGCGGCCCAGGTTCAATCCTTGATCAGGGAACTAAGACCCCACAAGCCACACAGCACAGCAGAAAAAAAAAAAGGCCAAACAAATAAGCAAAGGGCAATTCAACATGGCAATAGTGGCAACTGTGTGTGTGTGTGTGTGTGTGTGTGTGTGTGTATGTGTGTAAGCACACGTGTGCCTGTGCGCTAGGCAAAGAGACAAAGCTGGAGGCACATGAAGAAGACCAATGATAATGGGCCTTTTAAGAAATTTGGACTTTATCCCAAGGGAGGTGAGGTACCACTGAATGACTTCAAGCACAGGAAGGACATGAATATATATATATATTTTAGAAAAGCCTTTCTGAACATCTCTCTCTATATCTATGTATGGAGTGATTCATGGATACAGTATAAATATGAAAGGTACACAATAGAATGCTATCTTTTATGTAAGAGAGGAAATGTGAATAATTTACATACAAATATATTTGTATTTTAAAAATACAACAACAAAAAGAGAATCCAAAAACTAAAATGGTTACACATACAGGAAGGGGGGTGAAGTTGGACAGGAAAGGAAGCTAAACTTCTCTTCACATACCTTGTATTATACTTCTGGTTTCAGAATCAAATGAAGAATTTAATAATTATAAAACAAAATGAAATTGAATCAAAATGTGAAAGCCACTGGGTAAAAAAACTGTTGGGGAACAAGATACTGACAAGATGCCAAAGAATCACCCTAAAGATTCCTTATTACTTACAAAGGTAAAAGTGTATGCTTAGCATTGAGATCTGGCAATTGATACCTTAACTGAGGATCAAACCTAGCATCATGAATAGTGGGACACCCTAACACTATATGCCTCCTGGCGTGGTACAATATAAAGTACACAGTGGGGAGTTCCCTGGCGGTCCAGTGATTAGGACTTGGTGCTTTCACTACCATGGCCTGGGTTCAATCTCTGCTCGGGGAACTAAGATTCGGCAAGCCACGCTGCACAGCCGGCGGGGAGGGGGAGTACACAGTGAAACATTTTTGCCAAAAAACTACTTAACCCAAATCTATCAAGCCTCTAAAATAGTTCAAACTTCCAATTCGTAGGAAATACAAGGTTAGGTGGAACAAATTAAACAGAGTAATGAAAGGAAACTAACATATCCATAATGTACCCATAACATATCCTGTTCTTCTAGACAACATGTAGACTGTTCAAAAGACCAATGTTATGAAAAAAAGTGAGGGGACTGCTCCATATTAAAAGAAACTAACTAAATAAAAGAAACTAAAGAGACAGAACAACCAAAAGCAATGCATGAACATGATTGGATCACAGCTTAAAAAAACCAAACTACTACAAAAGACACTTTGTAACAACTAGGGAAATTTGAATATGGGTGGAATATTAGACATAAAATTATTAATTTTCTTAGGTATAAAATTGAACTGTGGTTATGGAGGAGAATCCCTTGTTCCAGCATGCTGAAGAATTTAGAGTTGAAGTCTACAACTTCCTTCAAAAGGTTCAGCAAAAACCAAAAAAGTGTGCAGTGCAGAGGGAGGGAGAGAATCAAGAGAGATAAGAGAGAAAGCAAACTGGGAAAATGTTCATTGGTCAATCTAAGGTGAAAGGCATATGGGTGTTCAACTGTACTATTCTTTCAGTTTTTCTTGTAGATTTGAAAAGTTTCAAAATTAAACTTGGAAAAAATAAAGGAGAATACTAAAAAGCAAAATCCTTTAAAAATTGGAAACTAAACAAAAGAAATCTGACTATGTATTAAGCTGGTTAAACACTCAGAAGATTCTTTCAAATCACTTTAAAACATAGGGGGCTTCCCTGGTGGCGCAGTGGTTGAGAGTCCGCCTGCCGATGCAGGGGACACGGGTTCGTGCCCCGGTCCGGGAAGATCCCACATGCCGCAGAGCGGCTGGGCCTGTGAGCCATGGCCGCTGAGCCTGCGCGTCCGGAGCCTGTGCTCCGCAACGGGAGAGGCCACAACAGTGAGAGGCCCGCCTACAGCAAAAAACAAACAAACAAAAAACATAGGAACACGACTATCCATGCCCAATGAGCCATTAGCTTAATGAGCCATTAGCATCAAGGAAATCTTAAATAGCATTCAATAATTGAATTGTTACTAATAATATCTTATTATGATTTTCTATATATATGATAGGCTAAAGTAAATATACTATTGAATACTTGCTAGAAACCAGATTTGTAGCAAGAATTACTGGAAACTCAAACATAAAATCAATGTTAAACTGTGAAAATTACAATTTCAATTGGAAGTATCAATATGAACTCATGATACATTTTCCCCTCAAACAAAAAGTGCATTTTGTAGCCCAGTCTACTGAAAAGTTCTAGAAGCACTGAGCAACCCAGCAGTCATGAACATTCCAGTGTCCAGATGGTAGTTGCTAAATAATAGCATTCCCTACTAAAAGAAGTCAGAGCTTCTCAGAGAAATGGCTAATTCCAGATCTGGGGTGGGAAACGTAAAGGATGAGCCTGGACACACCAGAAAGCAAGGAAGATATCAAAGACTACCAAGAGGGGA